>MU225064.1:542883-578025 GCA_018584345.1 Thuja plicata
GCTTACATGTTGCTGATGTGGATTTCATGTTCGATGAAATTGATGGTTTTGATAAGTTACAGAGGTTATTGGCGAGGTACTATGTTCAGTTTGTTCCTGGGAGTGAGCATGTTGATTGGATGGTTGAGATTCTAGTGGTTGATAGATGGATGCAGATTTGGATGATTTGCATGTTGGTTCTATTGTCCCTGTTGGAGTGGAAGACTTTATTGAAGATGAAGATGGTTTCGGATATTTCATCTAGCGTCAAAGTATGAGGCATACTTCTTTTCGCACCTGGGGAGTCTGATGCAGGAGCATCCTAGGGTAGTTGGCTATCCTACATGTTTGGGATATTTGATGGAGTTGTGTGGACTTATTTTCATGTGTGATGGATTTGGTAGAGTTTTGTGGACCTACTTGGGTCTTTGGTAATTGGTTTTGATGTATTTAATGGAACTTGGCATGGTCTTGGTTGCTTGGCATGGACCGAGAGGAGATCAGCCTTGCTTAGGAATTTGGTGCCTATTACAAGAAATATAAGTAATTTTCCACAAATAGTTAGAGGATGAAAATTTCAGGGATTAAAGAGGGCCTAGATTTCTACCTACGGTTCGAAGAACGAGTCCTAATTCATCCGGAGCTAGGAGATATCGCGATTTTACTAAGACATCAATTTTGGGCATTTAATTGTTGTTGTTGGCCGACTTGTGGCATTTAATTTCGGTATTTGTATTTAATTTATGTTCAAGGCCGACCTATGTCTTAGATTGGTATAAGTAGGGGTTGTGGGGGAAGTCTTTATTCACTATTCATTCATCCTGGACAAGAGGAAGAGGTAGAGAAGCGAGTTTTGAGAAGAGCTAGTGGTTGCGGCTTGGGAAACAAGGGGATTGCTTGGTGGGCTTGCGAGCACAAGTTTAGATCTTCCTTGGGGGGTTCCTACCAGTTTGTGGATCTGGGCTAGCTAGAGTTTAGTTTGGATCTTGCGAGATCTTATAGATTTTCTATTGTAATTGCATTGTATTTGGCCGTAACCCGGAAGGCCTTACAGCCGGGCATGTTGGATGAAAATATGATGATTCTATTATGAGTATTTGTATTATGTGGATATAAATCTCTGTGTTGTTATTTATATTCCATTGTGTGGTTATTGGTTGGGAGCTAGGACATCTCCATTGGGGATCCTCCTACCTTGCACTACATCACACATCCATGTTCCTAAAGGGATCATCCTCTGGGTTCTCCTCTAACCATTCATCCAAGGTAATGTCTAGGATATTCTCAGTAGTGGTATGTGGCTCTAAGACAAAAAGTTCATGCTCATGGAATTTTAGGTTGGCATTGTTGGGGCTAGGTGTATAGGGATCCACATGATATTTTGCAAAGGTTTCTAACTTGATTCTGACCTTTGTACCATACCTGGTTCTGAAATACAAGTGAGACAAATATTAAGAAAGATAACCACCCAAATTGGCAGTAAAGTCTCTGCTAAGGCAAATGGAAAAGTAGGGTGGTAGGTCAATAACATAGACATGTAAGGGATTGATAAGTTAGGACACTCCTTGATGAATCCAACTGTATTAACTGATGATCCATCTAATTAGACAACAATCTTATCTAGAGGCTCATAGGATAACCCTAAGGTGTTAGATAATTTCTTAGGTATAATTGAGATTCTTTCTCTTGAGTCAATTATATAGTCATGTACTAGAAATTTTCCAATAACAAGAGTGACATAGAAAGGAGGAGACTTGACCTGTGGAGTCTATTGATTATTTGTGGACTGCAAGCTATGTTTTACACCTTGCTGATCTTTTAGAGGCACATCAACAATCAAAACCCTAGGTTGCTCTGAAACATCCTTTTCAGTCAATGAAATATTAGAAAAAGCATCAAGCATTAATACTTTTTGCCTAGGGATGGCTAAAGTATCTAGCATGGGTACACTTATTGAAGTTTTCTTAATTTTTTCTACAATATTGAAGGAACCCAAGCTTACCTTTGGCTTTCCCTTTCCTGTAGCAACCTCTAGTTGTGCTGGTGCAGGCTATGCCACTATCTTCAGAAGCTCCTTAGCTAGTACAGTTTGTCTCCGAGGAAAAATATGAACAACCTCAGGCAGTGGAACCACAAATGAGGCCTAAAGATATGTAGAAATTGGTTCCTCTACATCCATGGCCTTCTTCTTAGACCTTGTGTTAGCTAAAACTGGGATATAGTTCTAATTGTCATTGTGGGGAAAGTTAACTCCACAAAAATATTTACTCTTCCAATTAATGAGAGCCACATCAACTTCACTATGTTCACTTGGGTCTGCTAGTTGATTTTGCTGAATCTGAGGCTCTTGTGACCCTTCTTGTGGAATCATGAAATTGTTCTGCACCATAAGGGTTTGGCCAAATCCATTGGGATAAACTCCTTGAATGTGCTGCTAGTTGCATGGACAACCACATTCATAATCTTGTGTCATATTGTTCTATGGTACTGGAACAAGCTCCCTAGAAGTACTAGGAATGTAAGGGTTGTAGGGATGACTAGCTCTTTGATTATAGTTCCTTTCTTGGCCTTGCCGACCTGACTCATAAGGGGGTCTATTTTGATGGTATTAAGCCTGATAGGGGGCTTGGTAAGGCTCTTGGTAAGGCTGTTGATATAGTTGAAACTACTACCTCTTGAGACTAACAAGCTCATTCGTAAAGTTTTACAAGGTCTTTTTAATCTCCTCTAGCTCTTGGGACTGGTCTATAGCTAGACTAGTAGGTTTTTGGGGAAGATATGGGATAGGTGGAATAGATGCCAAAGCTAGAATTTATTTAGAAATAGGTTGTAATTCTAGGAATATAGGCATTGGAGGCCTTGGGACTATTTTCCCATCTTGGATGAGATTGTTCTCAGCTCTTATGGCATTATCAAAGGCTGCCGGTAAGTTTTTTCCCCCCATAGAATGGACCATCACAGAGATGTCACTATTAAGTGCCCTCAAGTAATACAAAAATAATGTTAGTTTGAAGGCCTAACTGCTACTGGAATTTTGTTCCATATCCTTTGGAACCTGAAATTAAAGTCCATCATATGATCCTAGGGTGCCCTCTTTATGATAGTCAGATGTTCTACCAAAGAAAGATGGTCAGATTTATTTTCAAACTAGGTAGTCAAGGCAACACCTAGATCATCCTAAGTTTCTATAGAGTCAATTTCTAAACCACTAAACCATTGCAAATATTTTCCCTTAAGTGATGCTTCTAACAACCTGACAACCATATCAACATGGGTTATGTGATAAAGACCACAAAGGGATGCAATATCTCTTATGTGTTCAATCACCAAGGTCTGATCCTCTCCAATAAAAATGGACAATATTTTAAGAGATCCCATGGGTATGTCATTATGTTGCTGAGAATTTAGAGGGATACCCTGGTTAGAGGCCCCAAAAGGCTGATTTTTGGCCATGGGTGGATTTGGGAGAACTTAAACTGCTTAGGGTACTTGAGATAATAGAGGTTGTGGTGGGATAATAGGACTACCTATAGGAATATTAGTAGAAATAGTAGGCTGAGATGCACTAGGTCAGGATTGAGTTCTCTTGTCTTCCTTGTCCCTCTTCTTAGATGGAGGTAGCTCTATGTGTTCAAAAGGATTCTTTCTCTACCTAGTTTCGTATTGCGTTCATGTGATAATAAGACTGATCTTCATAAAAGAAGACTAGATTCACCAAGTATGATATCTCATTAATCATAATAGGAACATAGCTACTACTCATACCAAACAGAAACTCATATAAATTTTTTTAGATTACTAGCTCAAAAGAGTATGTTCCACCGGATGTGCCGAAAACTGTTGTCACTAAGGATTGCACCTGCAATAGGTAAATATGAAACCTAGAAATCTAGTGAAACATGGGAATACTTTTAGGTTGTGAGGAACCTATAATGAAATTAGACCTCTGGATTAAGGGCACACTTCCCTCAAATCACCTTAAAACTGAACTAAACTTTGGAGGAAAAGGGAAGAGAATGCATAAATTGAAATATCTGGAATTGAAACTTAGGTGATTCACCAAACTTTAAAGATCCACAGATTGAAGACATGCCCACAATGAAACATGAAATATGAATTTGTAACTCCCAAATTGATCCTACTATTATGATATTCTTTGAAATAAAGAGGTACTGGAGTAAAAGGAAGGGGAAGAGCTTCCACAACCTAAAACCTAGTGGTACATAGATTAGGACTGAGAATCACAAAAACACCTTTCTGAATATCCAATTTGAACAAGCATGCAATGTAGAGGATATAAATTGGATCACAATAACCTTGACATGTAATTTAATAGAAAACTCATAAATAAATAGGAACAAGAAGGACTATTACTGAATATTCAGTAAAAAGGGACCAAATACAATCTGCACCACCAAGAGATACAAACATTCAAATCTCAGAGTGAGATAGAATGGAAGAAATGCCTCAATCCCAAAATGTGAGAGGTATAAATAGGAGTGAGGTAGAATAATGCATATCCAAAGAATCTGGAAATCACCATGCCTAACTCCAGCAAATCTGGGACTGAATGAAGGGGTATCTCCGAAGAATCTGACGAAATCCTATGTAGGTCCATAAAGATATTGCCCAAATCAGGATGACAAGAATCCCAAATTTATAGGGGTAGGTGAGAAGAGGAAAATTTTAGAACATATGCCTTAAAATCCATCCTCTATCAAATCAAATCTATCCCTTCCCCTAATCATGCTTGGTGGTAATATTTGACAAACTGACTTATAAAACATCATTTGTCCAATATTATGAAATATGCATGATTTTAAATTAATGCATCCCATTTTAATCAAACAATAACCCTTAAAAGAAATGATAGGAGACACATTATCAAATTTTTTCAATGACACCTAGGACCTAGGGGTATGCTTTACATTTCTTTTAACCTTTCCTCTAAATGACTCATTAAAGTATTAATAAAAGATATCCTTTTATCCCCTAGGTAAGATTAAAAACCATTTTCTATGAAAAGATTCATAAAATATCCCACCTTATCATATGTTATGAAAACATATTCTCATCAACCTTTACCATATATTTAAAACAGTAGAACATACCCCACCCTTAATAATATGTTATGAAAATAAATTCAAATTGTTCCTCAACTTTTCATGCCATTTTGCATCACAAGAACTTGAGCTCTGAAGATACCCTAGCTATACTTTGGAAGGAAAGAATGCTGCTATTTTGGAATGTTTCCACTTTGCATCAAGCTTTCTGGACTTTTTCTAGAGCTATATGGAAAGAGGTAGGTGATCATTGTTACCATTTTGATTTGATAGTTTTTTTTTATGATGTTGTACTTTCCATCTCTTCCTTTTCTTCATTAATCTATGATTTCATTGCTTTCTCTGCATCTTCTTTTTGATCTAGTTGTGGAATTAATTCTATATTTGCCTCCATAGCATGGGGAAAAATGATCTATATGGTGTTTGAGGTTTGATGGGAACATCCATGTGCAAGCGTTACCTCACTTTTAATCTTCATGGCCGTGGGTTTATGACTTTTTTTCTTCTTTTGGGAGTCCAAGACTATGGCATGATTGCATTTGATTTCATTTGGGATTTCTCTATATCCTCTTGTTGTTTCTATTTGGATTCATTGGAGTAGATTGAGTTGTTTAATATTTCTCCCAAAGTTGCAATACTCTTGCTGCTTTGAACTTGGGTCTTGGATATAGACCACATTTTCCATCTATTGTATTGAATTGGGATATTACCTCTATTTTTTGCCTCCATAGCATGGAGCATAACTATGATAGCTTCTATTTGGAAAATTTATGTGTGATATTATGTTGGTTCTGCTATGTTCCTCCATTGATTAGTTCATGAGATATGATTGTGCTTGATGATTCTTGATCCAAGAATTCCATATTTGAGGACGTGCTTGTATTTTGGTATCTATTTGATTTACATAGATGTGTATATGATCCAAATGTTTCTATTCTGATGTTGTCCCATCGCTTTGATTGTTGATGTTGTTTTTGAATATTTCTTGCAAATAAATGAGAGATATTCATATATGTTGAATCTATTCTTTATAGCCCATGGTGTTAACTAGGGCATCATTCTTACCTCCTTTTTATGTTGTCTCATGCTTGTTGTTGTATACACCACATAAAGTTGTGTTATTGATGTTGTTGTATGTGTATTTGAAGCATGATACTGAATTTGTTCTGAATTTATACTTGTGGCTCCATGATATGATTTGAAGCATAATTTTTACTTGTAAACTTCTGTCGATGCTTGATTCTCTTCCATTTGTTTCTGCTCCATAATATGATTTAAAGATGTAGTAACTATGAGACACCATTGCTATTGTCCCACAGATGAACAGACATGATGTGTACTCTATTATATGTATTACTACTCCATGAATTTGGATTCAATGGAAAGCTTATGATTTTATTGCTTCTTCTCATTTGCACCATGATATGTTAGGGAAATACTGTGATACCATACATCTTTATTGATGTTACACTTATGCTTGATGTGACTTAGATGTATAATGAAGCCATGCAAAATAATAAACCTGCTGTCATTTTTTGCATTGTCCTTTCTATATATGCAACACTATCATACCCCCTGCTATTATAAATTGGTAGATATATGTAGATGTATCATGCTTTATTTCTTGATGTTGATGAAAACCTCATTTCAGTTACCTTTTTGTCCCAAAATTTGATGAACCCTTATGTATTATGAGCATATGTTAAGATGTAACTTGTTGTCCCACTTGTGTCTGCATACTCCATTGATGCTGCATCATGATTTTGATTTAGATGATGCCCTTATGCACCATTATACCATTCTTTCTTCTTGTATCATGAATGCTCCATGGCTAATGATGCTTCATTGACTATTCCCTTTTCTGGATTAGTGCTCCTCCTTGGGGCTATGGGGATGATCAGAAACTCTATTTTGATGGAGCTTCTGAGAACCCTCACAACTTCAATGTGGGGTAATAAGAGGGCTTGGCACCTGATCATGGGTGTTCTTGTCTTTCCATGTGGGTTTTCTTAAGGAGCTTTCAGGGCTTTCTGATAGTGCCCACATTACAGGGCAACACCATCCATTGTACTTGTGGAGAATATAACATCTTTATAAGTGTTTTTTTTTGTGAATTGGTGCTCCCCAAAGGTGTATTTAGAGAGCTTCCCCTTCGGGATCCCAATTTTTGATGCAATGGAATTTATTGCAATCTTGATGTGATGTCACAACCTCTTCATAGGTGTTCTTTCTTATGCATATTTGTCCTTCAAAGGTGGCCTGTAATGGCTGCTTTTGAATGTTTCTTGTGACTGATCAAGGGAATTTATTGCAATTTTAATGCAATGTCATAACTTCTTCTATACCTGCACATGAAACAAACAAGTCACTTAAAATATGGTACTCTTCTTCTTTCTACAACATTTATGTGAGTGTGCACATGCCTGGAGCATGGTCCCCTTCTTCTAGTGTATGGTTAATTACATGCATGCATAACTCTAGATGTATATAGATAATTGGTTATCATGAATTTCTTAGATCCATTGGATGTAACCCATCTCTCTCCCATTTTTAGGTTCTGGATCAAACAAGAGCATACTGGAGTCACACCCAGGTCAACACCTCTTCTTCTCTTCAGGCAATGTCTTGTGCCCTATTACTTATGTTCATTTTATTTATACATGTTGATAGTTATCCCTAGATCTTTAGGAGTTGGCTATGCTCACAGCCTATGTGAGCTCAGATGAATGATTTACCTTCCTTCTGTACATATTTGTCATTTATGCTCAAAATCTGAATATGATCCAATATATATACCATTTCATTCATAGCTTAGTTTTATTCTTTCCCTTTCATGTAATTTCCAATTTCAGCTCAAGAAATGAACACAAATTTAATCCAGATCACTAATAATCTGCAAACTAAGTTATCATAAGAACTCACCTAGTAAATAGGCTAACAATATTAACCAATTGAAAGAACTTAAAAAAATGGGTAAAAGTAGATATATTTTATAATTAATATTTATTTGTATTCATGATCCTACTAAAGTAGGGGCCAAAATGTATAGTCAAAAATTGCATACCCCCTTTGCAGTTTTTTCTACATTTTTTAAGCCACTTTAGTGTCCATTTCCTAGTATTTTAGTATGTCCATTTCAGCCCTTGCATCAGCCTTTTTCCTTTCAACAACCATTTTCCAATGTCATTTTTGCATTAATTTCGTGTGTTGGGTCACTTAAAATTTTCCATTTTGAAGTTCCAAAATAACTTGATTATGTTCTTGGTTCAAAGATAGACACTTGCAAACTAGCGATGGAGGTATTAAAATGAGTTGGTCATCATTTTTCCAAACTGACAGAACACACATGTTGAAATATAATGGGAATTAAATGCTAATGGAATCTAAATTAAAAAGAGAAAATGCATGAATTAAAACCACACAAGTGACGATCGAGCTCTGAGGATTTACTGAGACAAAAGTGAAGTTGATCAAATATAATCATGGAGATAGATTATAATTGAATTCAAATAACACAAGATATATTGATACAATTCACTGAGGTTTTCAAATTAGAAAGAATTCTATCAGAAGAAAATCCTTGAGAAAATATGCTTAAGAAATGCTGTAATTTCAACATGCTGAAAATATTATCTCACTTGAGGATGAAAATGATCAACATTTAACAATATAAAAAAGACCCAGTTCAGAAAATTAAATTTCCTATCTCCAGTAAAAATCTTATGTTCATACAATCTATTTTGGGTTTCCAACCAAGCTAAAATCCAAAAGATAGGTAGTTATCAACTAATTAGTTGATTAGTTTTTCTCAAAAGAGTCTTCTAAATTTTAATGAAGAATGATGTATTTTCACCCTAAAGGGGTATGAAAACTATTGAACCGCATATATATGTGGTGTAAAATTTAATCATAAAAAATCATCACATTGTAAAATATACATTGGTAGTTTAATTTTTAGAATTAGACTCAACAACTACAAACATGAAATCTGATGTACTATTTTTTTAAAATCAATAAAGGATAAGTGTTTTCTATCTCACTTGTGGTAAGAAATTTCAATTATTTTCTAGTTAGTCCCTTGTAATTATTGAGAGGATCATTAACTATTCTTGTAATGCTTATGATAGAGAGATTTTTTTCTTGGATGTTTGTCTGATCATCAAGGAATTAGTGAAAAGTTGGTATTTCATATTGCTTGTCCAGTTGGAATGACAAAGTGTGTTTAGACTTAGCCTCTCTTCATTGATATAATTTAATAGTTGATGGTGTTGGGATATACACTACCTTACAAGGTTGTACATAGGATTGGATTTGAATTGAATCTATTTCATTTCAAGCATTATTTAAAATAGAAATTTTATCAAAGTATTCTTACAATTTTTCATTTTTGAAGCATTATCAAAGAATTAAGGTAATCCATAGTTGTAAAGTTCATTGGATCTACTTCAAGGAAATAATTTTCCATCTTGAATAGATCATTTAGTTTCACACATTATTATCTACTATAAAAAGCCTTAAGCTAGGAAGTATGGTTCAGGTATAGGTTTACCCACCTTGGTTCTGCAGATCCTAAAGTGCAGGGGAGGAGGATCATAATTGATCACTCCCATTCATTGGCCAAGACAGTTGAATAATCCCAACATTGAGTAGGGAAGCTCATAGGATTTTCAATCTGCAGTTTTGGGAACCAACAACGTGTTTCTTTCTCCACATGCCATTTTTTACCATAATTTTCTTAGACATGATTATATGTTCAGATGTCTATGGGAATAAAATTCATCCTATAACAATATCGTAATGCTCAAATATTGGTTCTATGCATTTTTACACTTGTCACCTACCTTGGTCGGTGGAAAAACTTGAAACCTTCTAGAATGACTCAAAAGCCTCTTTTTTCTATCCTATCCTCTTTTTTAAATCCATATTCTTGCTTCATACACTCTCTCTTGGTGAATCTCTTAGTTCTTGCACATAAAATATCATATCTTATCTTGTCTTGTCTTGTCTTTTCTTGTATTGTCTTTCATAACTTTCTCTTGTACTCTCTTTCTCTCTAACTTGCTACAAAAATCTCTTATAGTGATATTCATAGCTCTCTTAGAAATCTCAAACATATGTGTTAATATATTTATATCTCTCTCATATCTTTGAGCATCTTGGGATTTTTCACATCCTTATCTATCAATTATCTCATGTAATATGGATTTTTATCCATTAAGTGGGGTTTGTTTCTATTTGCATATCTCAAATAATAGGGGTTTCCCTCCATTAAAAAGGGTTTGTTTCTATTACTTTATCATTTATTTATCTCATTGATCTATCTATCTATCTATCTATCTATCTTTCTCTTGTGGAGGTGGAAACACCAAACAGGGACCAGGGAAAGTCTCCAAACAACCCCAAACACTTTTTCTCTCTTGTGTGTGTGCATGTTTATTGGAAGCATTCAAATGCACGAGGGTTTTCTTATGTTTTATTTATTTGATTTATATTCATTTTTTTATTTAATAAATTCTATTATATTTATAACTTTTGGATTTTGTAGGATATTTGAAGAAAAAACCTAGTTTTTGGCAAGATTTTGAGGTTTTGTCATTTTTCATCGTGATCTATACAAAACTATAATGCTCCACAGAAATGTTCACACACTGCTCTATAATCGTAGATTGAGACACTCAATTTTGTACCAAGGAATCTCGGTTGTCTTCTCTTCCCATTTATGTAACCATAATCTTCTTTTATTTTTTTTATAATTAGGTATTTTCACAATTTTATCTAGTTGGAGGTATTTCAATGCGTGTTATGAAATTGATTCTTAAAAGAATAGAGTTTATTTTTCATAGAGTCAAATTTACTCCACTACATTATTATTGTTAATTACCACCTTTGGTGATCTATTTACACCCACAAGAGCCTCAATCCCTCAAAATATCTGAAATATTCTTTAAATTTCCATGTACACATGCTTGACAAATCTCTCACGCAATCCAACCCTTAGGTCTTGGTGCAAAATACCTCACATTCGGTGCTCTACCTACATTCTTAGGAATACTACCACTGATAACATAATTGTATAGAGAAAAATATACACATTCTCTCAATCCTAAACACATAATATCATACAAATTCACTTTCAAAATGCTTTAGTATAGCTCCAAGATCTACAAGAATAGTCTCTTATTTATCACTCAAAATCTCTAGAAATTACATTCAAACAATGCATAGCTAAAATTACATTTGTTACATGTATTTATGTTGCATTAGGCATATTTTCATATGTTGATTGTATTAATTTTGCACATGCTCAAGAATATTCTCATGCATAATTGATAACATGTTTGCACAAGTATGCCTAGCTTAAGTTCATTTAGTTGAGCTAAATTTAGTTCAGTTAAGTCTAGTTGAACCTCTAGTTTGCATATCTAGGTCTAGTTTGCTAAATTTATTTTGAGTTAGTTTTTGCATATTTTTAGGACTATTGCTTTCTATAAAAATAATTGATCTCTTCATTGTAATTCATGTTGAAATATTGTATTTTTTTGCACTAAGAATATAGAAATCCTTTCTTGCTACCCTTTCCTGTAGAAGGTGTTTTTGTTTTTCTATTTGATTCCTAGATGCTTTTATTGAAAACTTCAACATGGTTTTAGAACATGGCTTTAGAAAATCCCTTCTCAAGTTTTGAGGGTTTCTTTTCTCAGGAGTCTTGCATTGTCTCCAAATTTTCCTTCTTTTTGTGAATTTTTATTTACGGAGTTTTTGGAGCTTCATCGACTTCACAATCATGTTCATAGTATCCTAAAACCATGATTTTGACTATTGTTTCATCAAAATTTGACCAATTGAGGGTTTGGGTGGACTTTTATGTAGGCATTCATTTCAAGGTAGGCATATATTTATAGGAACATTGGTTTGAAACATACATCCCCATCTAGTTTGTTGCATACCAAAACCCTAATATTGTCTATAGTTTCAAATTTTGGGTCAATTTGGCTTATGGAACACAAAATGAGGCAAAAATTTGGGTTCAACAAAAAACCTAGGCATTGTGGAGAAAAATGTACATCACCATTGAGCTTAGAAGGTCCAAAAACTATAAATCGACAGTCAATTAGTATAAATGAGGTGTCAATTTTTTTGGGATGTTCTTTTGTAGGCATAAATGATAAGAAGGTCCATATAGATCCATATGTTGTTGACATTAGTAGTGCACACATCATGCACAATCAACACCAAGGGGGCACAAATTTTCTTTCATCATCTAATGTTTTTCAACCTTTTGGTTTGAAGATTTAACAAAAAAACCAAAAAACTTTAGTCAAAAAATAGGAAGGGGTGTACATATATTTTTGTGAAAAGAGTACACCTTGATGCAGTTTGCTAACATCAACATCACACTCCACCATTTTTGGTGCTACCACTAAATTTAGCATAGTACTTTTGGTTTTGGTCTCCAAGCTCTAAAGAGTAGCTATATTTTTTTGTCATAACTTTTTTATATGAGGTCGAAATTGTGCAAACAAGATATTGTTTGAAATATGGTTCTGAAGCCGATCTACTCATGTGATAATTTAGTACCATTTTTTTGTACTAGGCCTCCAAATTTAGTCTCAACTTCCTCTACATAGATCATAGGTCCTTTTTCTGTAGATATTTTATCAGGAACACATTGATCTCAAAACTGTTCATTTTAAGATTTCTTGACTATTCAGTTGCATGAGGCTTTGTTTTTCCTTGTTGTTGGGGTAGTATGGGGGATTCCACTCCATCTTCTTCTCCTTATTCTAATTTTGGTGATTTTTCCTCTAAGATAAAGAAGAAGAATTCATGTGAGCCTTGTATTTTTTATGGCAAGGTGGGACATATAGTCACTAGGTGTTGCCAGAGACAAGAGGCTTTAGAGGAGACCATGCAAAAAAATCTCATTTAAGGCCCTAGGTCTTCTTCATAATACACATGAAAAGGTAATGCTCTTCCCTATGGGCCTTACCTTCAACTTATCCTTAGTGAAACACAATTTTAGTGGAATTGTCATACCTCTCCTTTGTGATGACATGCAACTAATTGAATGTTTGAAGATGATAAGTTGATCACCGAAATCCAGAAAGATAATGCAAGACATTAAATCAGTTAATGGATTGTATTTTCATTGATCTCAACTTGGTATAATATAATTGGTTATATTCAAAGTGTCAAAGACTTTAGAGAATCAGAGAGATAAAGATTATGCTTTCAGTAATACATAAAAGACTAACATTCACTATGTAACTTTAAACACCGACGTTTAGTGGAACCCGACAGACAAAGATCACTGAGAGAAAAGTTACAGTGATGCCTGAGTAAGAAACCCAATGAGTATTATTAACGAGTAGAATCACAAGCATAACCGACAGCCAGAATTACAGTGTAACCTGACAGATAGACAAGCTCGAAGGATAGACAACCCTGACAGATAGACAACCCCGACAGAGAAGCCCAAGGAGAACTAGAGTGTTGAATGACGCTAACAAGAGTTAAAACACTGAAGTTAACTAGAGTTTAGAAATGACAAAATATCTAGCTGGCAGAGCTATAGATAGACTTAACTGGTTGTTTTGAATAAGTAAAAGAAGGATTTGAAAGGTCCCGAAACCTTGTACATAGGTTCAGAAGATAGACAAAGTTGATCAGTTAAGCATCAAAAAAACTAGACAAAAGAGAAGCAGGGGCCTGCAGCTCTACAAACCAAAAGATAGAAAAAGACAGTGCTGGAGAAAAGATAGCCCAAAGAAAAAAAGGGAACAAATAGGGAGCTAGATGGTCTCCATAATAAGTTTTGCCTGCTCCGCCAGGAGCTCCATATTATCCACCGACAACCTAAGATCATCAGTGTCTTTCTTCTTTATGCTTGATCAGGTGTGAATACCAGTGCCCATCCCCTCTTTGGGGTCCTTTCTCTCCTCCCCTCTCAGGGTTTCAAATCTCTCCATCAGGTTCCTGCATTGCTCGGAAGACACCCTCAGAATGTTATAGCTCTGCTCGCAAATTTTTTTAACCATCAAGTCCATTTTTTCCATTTTACCTTCCTGTGAGGACAGACCTTCCTCTATCTTGTTGAATTCACCCTCTTTGTTATTTTTTTTATCCTCCATATCCAACACCTTCGTACCTAATTCCCCAAAGGCTTCACCTTTTTTAATGGCTTCAGTCTAGTTCTTCAGATTGTTAGCCATGGAGTCTTCCCCAAAGGTAGCAAATTTTATCATACCCACTATCTTAGCCTATTCATTGATCTCAGCCTTCATTTTCTTAATGTCCTGAGCAATAGTGGCCATTAACTTCCTAAAAGAGAGGATACTTTCTTTCTAAGCCGCTTCAATATTGAAGCTCTCCTTAGCATTCCCAGTGTTTTCAGAATTAGTCTTACCTTGATGACTTGCCTCTTTTTCCTCAACCTCTGTTTTAGTTTTTTCCTTTTCTTTCTTCATGTTCTCTTTATTATCCAAAATCTCATGATCTGGGGTCTCCTCGTCAGATGAAATGAGGATTCCCTTGTTCCTCTTTGATTTATTGAAGGCAGAGATCTTCGGCCTGAAGTTAGCTTTCTTTTTTCTCTAGCTATTTGGAGTATCTTCATCTTCTATTCTAAAACCCTCCAGATTAGGGTTCATATCCTCATTCTCCAATTTTTTCTTGGAAATATTTGAAGAACTACCCTTTATACTTCCTTTACCCCTAGTGTTGGGTATGTCCTCATCCTCAATGTCTTCATCAAATCTTTCCCCTAAATCATCATCCTCAGTCTCCACTTCATTGATGATTTTTCCCTTACCAAAAAATTTATCTAGCTTCCTCATTTTTAAAACATCGTATATTAGAATCATTAAGCCCTAGTGGGAGGCATGATCCCCAAAAGGGCCTTTCTGGAAATCTTTCATGGTGACATTCAGAGAGCTCATTAAATAGAAAGGAATGTTGATATCTTCATTATGCCTAAAATAATTTAAGATAACAAAGTGATGCCCATAGGCTCTAGTAAATCTACCATCCAGGGTAAGATAACAAATAGCGGTATAAAGCACAAAATGCCATAGGAGACTAATATTAGCAGCACTAAAGAAGCTGCCAACCTTCTTAGCTAGTTTGTCAGCCTCCTCATTCTCTGGGAATCGCTCATACGCTTTGTCAGAATAACTCTTATCATGATAAAATTTCATGCCATGCATTGGGAGACCAGTGGCCTCCGTAATGCATTCCTCTATTATTTCAATCCATTGATTATTGAAATTAATCTTACCTTTTTTCCTATTACGCATGAAGAAGCTGGTAATAGTAGGGTTTCCTCCACAGAGATTCTCCATATACATTGCAAAATTACTCTTCTACAGGATTTCCCACACTTTGTCATTTTGCTTCCATTCACTACAGTCAGTAGGTTCATGTCTTTTCTTACCTCCTCCCATTATGTATCTTCTTTCATTGTTGTTCTGGATCTCTCTAAGATTAATAATATTGTTGTTCTCCTTTTCAATAATGTTGTCCTCAATATTCATGAACCCCCAAAATCTATGCATAAAAATAATACGACACCAAGTGGCTCTGTAGAGGATTCAATCCTCATAATTAGGACTTACAAAACTAGTGTAATCTATATTCATTAAAATAAATGAGTTTCATTTCTCTGCCTGTCGTAGATCATATCCTTATGTGTGAGGGATATGATATCGTATGACATACTACTTTCATAATTCCAAGTATAGAATCGGTCACTTCTGCATGTGTAGTTGGCTGCCCAATTTGCACAAATATTACCTTCATCGTACACATGTGTCACAATGCATTTTTTCATATCCTTGATAATAGTTTTTTCATAATCAATAATATTTCTAATTATCCATGAGGGTTGAGATATATTGTTGAGGGCATTAACAATATTCAAAGAATCCCCTTCAACCCAAACATTTCTATGGTTATTTTCTTTAGCTAAAATTAAACCATTGAGGGCAGCTAAAGCCTCAGCCATGTGATTATTTTGAACCCCTATAGGGATAGCCCTTGCAGCAATGCAATGCATGTTATCATCATGCATGATCATACTACGTCCTAAAATTCCAGGGTTACCTTTCGAGGCCCCATCAAAGTTAATTTTAATCCAACCATTTGGAGGACATTCCCAAACAATTCCCTCTCTGATGTTGTTGTGGATTTTCTCATCAATCTTAATACCCCATTTTTCTAGGATTGCCCTATCCTCTTTTCCTTCAGAGTTCTCTTTGACTTTCATAATTTTGAAGTTCTCAATAATCAAATTTTGAGTTTTTCTGAATAATATTTTAGGGGGGGTTTCATCCTCTCTGAAAATTCTTTCATTTCTCTCCTTCCAAATTGCCCAAGATATGTGAGGAAGGGCAATTTGCCAGATCTTTCTGAAACATTCACTCTTAGAATTAATACTCCATGAAGTAAACATATTCTGAATATCATTGGATAAAACCCAATCAACATTGAGAGCCTTCATCCAATAGGACCAACCCTCATTAGCATAATTGTAATGAATGAACAAATGATTGATTGTTTCTTCCTCTTTCCTGCACAAGACACACATATTAGTAATATATATACCTCTATTCTTGAGATTGTCAAGAGTGAGGATTTTATTTTGAATCATAGTTCAGAAAAAGATGTTGATTTTAGGGGTAAGTCCTTTGATCCAAGCCTTGGCCCAAAAGGGGGAAACTTTGTTCTCCTCATTAAGGTTATAAGCCGATCCCACGGTGATATTACCATTCGTAGTATCTTTCCAAATCATAGAGTCTTCTTCAGAATTTAGAATCATGGAATTGAGAGTGATATTAAGAGATAGAAGGTCATTATCCATAGTAGTAAGATCCTTCTAGGTCCCATTACAATTATAATCCATGACCTTAGTGCCAATTTTATCTTTGCATAAAATAGAAAAGGGGCCCCAAACAGTATTCATAACAAGAGGTTGGCTACCTATCCAAATATCTTCCCAAAAGTCCCCTCTATTTCCCTTGCCAATTTTCCACTTCACACCTTTTCTGATAATATTTTTGACTTTTATAACATTCTTCCATATACAAGATCCCATCAAGATATCTTCAGTGTTAAGAAAATCAATAATAGAATTAGACTTCCTGTTATATTTTCTGTGCCAAATTGAGTTCCATTCACTCTTCATTGTGAAACCTCTCCAGCCAAGTTTAGCTAGGAGAGCTTCATTCATTCTTTTTATTTTCCTTATACCCAAACCACCTCTGGATTTGGGCATATAGACTTTATCCCAGGCTATAAGAGCAAATCTATTGGATTTTTCAACACCATTCCAAAGGAAGTGCCTTTGAATTTTTTCAATAGCCTCAGCAAATTTGTTGGGAATCCTATAAAGAATTAAGGCATAAGTAGGTATACTCTGAAGTGAAGATTTGAGAAGTTGTATCTTACTAGCCTGACTAAGTAGAGCACCTCTCCATCCAACAAGTTTCTTGTGGAATTTTTCCACCAGAGACTCCAAAAGGATTCGGGAGGGTTAATCCTAAGGGGGAGTCCCAGATAGGTAGCAGGGAGCTCCCCAATTTGGCAGTTCATAATTCTACTAATCTTGTGTTGTCTGTACTCAGGAGTGTTAATGAAGTAAATATAACTTTTATTCCAGTTGATAAGCTGACTAGTATCCTTTCCATAATTATTGAGAAGATTTTTAAGATTCTGGGCTTCATTAATGGTAGCTTCCCCTATAAAAATAGAGTCGTCCACAAATTGCTGGTGAGAGCACACAAGGTTTGAGGAGGACGATTTTAACCCTTTGAGATCCCCATTTCTAACAGTACTTTCAATGTATCTACCCAAACATTCAGCGAAAATAATGAACAGAATAGGGGATAATGGATCTCCCTGCCTCAGACCTCTAGAAGATTTAAAGAAGGCCAAAGGAGAGCCATTTACAAGGACCGAGAAAGTGGGAGTTGAAACCAACTGCATTATCAATTTTATACATTTGGGGTTGAAACCAAAGGTTCTTAGAAAATTCTACATAAAATTCCAATCAAATCTATCATAAGATTTAGAGAGATCAATCTTAAGAATGAATCCATCTTTTCTAGCCATAGTCAGTGAGTGTATGTTTTCATGGATAGTTATGATAGAATCTAAAATCTGCCTTCCCAGAATAAAACCAGTTTGTTGATGAGCAATTATCTTAGGAAGAAGTTTTAGAATCCTTGAAGTGATGAATTTTGATATAATTTTGTAGGAAGAGTTACACAGGCTAATAGGATGGAAGAGGTCCATGGTGTTAGCCCCATCTTTTTTTGGAATGAGAGCAATGAAAGTACCATTCATTTCTCTGAGAATTTTAGTAGATCCAAAGAATTATTTTACAGCATCAGTAATATCCTTATGTATGATCTCCCAATACAAATGAAAGAAGAATACAGGAAAACCATCAGGACCTGGAGATTTATTCCCATCAAAAGAAAAGATAGCCTATTTGATCTCATCATTAGATGGAATAGCTGAAAGATAGCAGTTATCATTTTCATTCAGAATCTTAGGTAAACTCTCTAGAAGATTACTTTGAAGATCCTGGTCAAGCTGGTCATCCTGGGAAAGGAGGTTAGAGAACAAAATTCTAGCTTCCTTAGAAATATCCTCCTCCTTTTCCATTTGTCTGTTATCAACTTTAAGTTTAGATATCCTATTGACTGCCTTGTGTTTGGTAGCCGTCAAATGAAATAATTTAGTGTTCCTATCCCCCTCTCTTAGCTAAGTGTTTCTAGATCTTTTCTTCCAAAATATTTCCTCCTTGTGCACAATGTCATGATATTTACTTAAGATTTTAGTTTCCTATTCTTTAAGGTTATTCACATACCCAGCGTTTTGAATAGACTCTTGCACCTCTTTAAGCTTAGACATAATATCAGACTTAGAAGAAAAGATATTTCCAAAGGTTTCTTTATTCCACTTCTTAATTATGTCTTTAACATGTTTCAGTTTAAAGGTCAATCTATACATCGCTGTTCCTTCTATTTTAATATTCCACCATTCACTAATTTTGAGATACATTTCAGGATGAATAGTCCACATTTTTTCAAATCTGAAAGGATATTTCTTACTTCTAACAGTAGGGTCAGCAATAAACGACAACAGATAGTGGTCAGAGCCCACTCTAATAAAAGTAGTTAAGGAGCAGTTATACTTCTGAAACCATTCTTTAGAAATTAAAGCTCTGTCTAATCTTACCTGGATCAAGTCTTTGCCTGCTCTTCGATTAGACCAAGTATAATTGATTCCTTGAAGGTCAATATCAGTAAGAGCTTGACTAGAAATGAAATTCATTAAGTCAACCCTGCTTTCTAAATTAGGTTGAGTTCCTCCCATTTTTTCATCTTCCTGAAGAGGGGTATTGAAATCCGCCATTATGAGCCAGCTTTTAGATTCAAAAGACTTCCCGACCTATTCCAGTTTCATCTAGAAAGAATATCTCTGTTTCTTAGTATTGGGAGCATAAATATTAGTGAGAATCCAGTAGGTTACTTCCTTGATGTGATGGAATCTAATGCAAGCCATATTATTTTCTTGCAAAATAACATCACCCTTAATGATATCCCCATTCCAAAAAGTAACAATACCCCCTGAAGCTCCTTCCGAGCTACCTCCACTACAACAGTTTTTTTTTTTTTAAGAAAAAGTGGACAAGCCACTATATATATATATTAATAATAAAAGCTAGTTCAAGAGCTCCTCCAGGAAAGAACCAGCAAGAAAACCTAGAATACTTGCTCAAATACATTGTTTACAATAAAAAATAAAGTACCCTCCCTATTACATTGGTCAAATTATCATACTATAGCATAAAAAGTTGCCTATAATCAAAATAAAGCTCTATGGCTTCTTACAAAGCATCAGTATTACTAGTCGGCTAACCCTGATGATCGATATCATTTGTTGATTAAACCTATCAGTGCTTGCATTATCGGTTTTGTCTATTGACCGGTGTCAGTATTTTTATCATCGGTGTCATTTTTTGGTGTCGTCAGTGTTGGTAATGATTTGTGTCGGTTGTTGGTTGATGGTGTCATCGGGGTTAGATATGTTTTGGGCCAGTGTCTATTGTGGTTGGTGTCGGTTATGCCCATTTTCAGCATCGGTGCTGGTCCTTGTTGGGTAGCAATGGAACTGGTATCCCCATGGTACTTGACCCATATACAACCCCAAAAAAAGAAATTTTTTATCATCTCAAGCCTGAAATATCATAAATTTTTAGTTCTTCAAAATCAGACACTATCAAGGGGTCAACTAATCAACAACTATACAAAACTGCAAAATTTGATGCTTTCTAATACTTGCATTACTATTGCATATCTACATCCTCTGTAGCCTAGTGCGAATGGTGAAGCCATTCCATAACCAACACCTTTTCTCCTACTTCTGTTGCAGCCGACACCTAATCAGTAGCTCCCATATTCTGCTGCTTGTGAGATGTCATATCTCATGGCCCCCATCCTGTGAGCCATTTAGATGGTTCTAGTCCAAGGGTAATGGTATCCAACCCACTTCCTTTTGCTCCATGTTGTCTACCTTCCCAACCCATAATGGGTGTTGCACCTGACACCCAGTCCAATGATTGTGATTCTTGTACATTTTGCTGTAGATTGGCACTCGTGATATCTCCTTGCCTTACTTGAGTTCTCCAGGACTTGTTGTGCTTAAGCATATATGGTACATTTGGAACCTCGAGGAGGACCAATAGTGCGTGAACCATGACCATTATTTTCCCCTCCAACATCGGACCAAGAACATGCCCACTCTCACTACAATAGTTATTTTTATAGTATTTGAGCTTTTCAACTTTCTCCTTTGCCATTTTAGTTTCTTGGATGAGAATGATATCCGGTCTATTATCTCTAACCATATTTCTAATAAGATCCTATTTGTGAGGATTATTTAACCCTCTTATGTTCCATGATATGATCTTCATTTCTTTTTGGTAATACCCAGTTGGGTAATAGTTTTCTGTGTTCCATCTGCTATATTTCTAGCTGCTTCTTGATTTCTTTTTCTAGATCTTAGTGGTCTTCCTAGTGGTGAGAGCTGGCATTCTCCAACATCTAGTTGGTAATATTTAGCATTCTTTTGGCCTTTTTTCACTGCACGCTTCTTCTGTTTAGATTTTTCCACAATATTGGGTTTGTCTTGTTTCTCAAGTAATTTGTCTATTTCCTCTTGGTCTCCCCATTTTGGTTTGTCTATTTCCTCTAAATCTTTCCTATCCTCTTGTGCTGAAATTTGTGTCATCTATGATAGCCCCGAACCCAAGACAATATCTTGTTGGGTGTCTAAGAAAATTTTATTTTCATAGAAATTTTCCTAATCCCCCTGTTTAATAGGTAGTTCCTCTTCTACTTGAGTGGTCGATTGATTATCTTCTTGCTCGGTTTTTTCCTTTTCATCTTGGGTTTTACAAATGTCATTGCTCTTAACTTCTAGTGTGTCCTTGACAAAGTATATCTTGTCACTCTTGGCTAGTTTAGTCTCATTTCCTTGCTCCTTCTGATCTTTCTTGTCTTTTCCTGCTCCTTCTGTCACATTTTTCTCTTGTTTGTTTTGTGTCTCTCCTTTGTCTTTCCCTTCCTTTTCATTTTCTTTAGATAGTTAATTTTTCTCTTCTATGTGTTTCTCTGTATTCTTAGATTCCTTACTACCTTCTTCTTCTGATAGATCTACACTTTTTCCAGTCGGCTTCCATTCTTTTTCTGATGGGGTTTTTTGAATTTGTTCATTGGACATTTCTTTGCCCAATGCCCCATTTTTTTGCATCTAAAACAAGAAAAGGGTACTGATTCATATTCAATTTTTTGAGTCCATTTTCATAATCTTGAATCCAACTGTATTTCTTTTGGCATATCAACATCTGGTATGATTCCTATGCATATTTTGGCATGTGTAAGTCTTCTTCTGGAAGCCGTAACCGAATCGATAGAGAGAAGTTCTCCAAAGGAACTGGCTATACCAGAAAAAATATCCTCATTCCAATACTCCAAGGGAAGTCCAGGGAGCTTCACCCATATAGGGACTTGGACTATAAAATCTTCATGAAGGGCCATGTTAGGGTACCATTTTTGCAGAATCATAGTATTTTTTCCTATAGACCACGGTCCACTACATATGGCTTGTGTTCTATCTTCTTCACATGAGAAGAAAAAGGAAACTAAACCCTTGTTCATAGCTATCACCTCAACTTGTCCTTTAGGCTTCCATCTCTTATCAACATATGCTCTAATCACTTCAATATTAGGCCTAATCCCAATGAATCTCCCAACTAGGGCATTGTCCATTTTTCTAATATTATAATCGATAACTTGATCAGGAATAGAGATAGCGTATTTTCCCTCAGATATATTAGATAAGTTCCTAACAGGCGGGTATACAAACTTACTTGAGGGTTTTACACCGAATAGGGATGCCCATTTGACTGTCCCTTTCCCCAGTATGGGGCCCCCACCCGAGCCCCCATCTCCCACAAATCCATGCATTTTCCCATCTAGTTTCCCACCAGAGTCAGTGGAACCCTCTATGGCAGTAGTATCTGTGTCGCCTGCATCACATGCATAATTTGATTCCATAGAGAGGTTTGAATTTTCCACACCCATGTTCCTGCTTCCCAGTCACTCCCTATTTCCCACTCCCCACTCCATCGCTCTTCACCGACCGACCATTACTGTAATACTAAAAATGGTTGTTGACATTGTTTTAATCGACATGTTAAAGCCAGAGATAAGTAAAAGATTTAAAGCTATTTTATCCAGTTGTCAAAAATATTTCTATGAGATAAAACAAGAGTTATGCTTTAACTCAAGATTGGCGAGAATTGTGGATCACATAAAGATCAAGAAAATCAAGAACCTAGAAACGATGATATCATGTCTATAAAGAGACAACTTAATTCATTAAAAATTAAGAAAGAGGAGTGAATAGAAAAGAGGATGCTGAAGAGAAATTGATGAAAAACAACTTCATATAGTCCTGATCAATCAAGATAAGGAAAGAGCTAAGGATTTTTGTGGACACTGTGCAATAGAGGAACACAACATCACCGAGATGAAATTGGAGCAAAGGTATTGAAAAGATATATTGATCAGAAAGAGCTTACAATAGATATGAAAATCTACAAGTCTAAGTTTTATGTATGAATAGATCATTTACTGTTTCAGTTTAACCATTGATTCAGAAAGACTCTTAACCAAGAATGATTTAAAGATCCTTTCTATATTGAGATACATCCCAAGGAGTATCAAAAAGTTTGATCATGAAGATAGCATGAGGTTTCAGATACCATTTAAAAAACTACACTGGGTTTGGTTATAGAAGGTAGCATAGAGATGCCCAATATCAAGTGACAAACTATTCTATTAAATCCTCTAACAAGGTCACACCTAACAGTGTGTTTGTAACCTTTAACAAGGTTGGATCTTCACCGAGCTCACTTCAGAAGAGTGGAAATTTTGGGTTACCGGTCCCAAGTGGTTTTTCTTTTAACTAGGTTTTGCATTAAAAATCCATGTGTCAATGTGTTTATGAGTCATTACTTTAGTTTTTTACATTACTCATAACTAATCGGGATTGATCAGTATACTGTAAGTAATTTACTCTTTTCTGATAAATGAAAGACTGCTATTCAGTAAACTAAAAGAATAAAGTATAATAGAGCATTCTGAGTAGTAGTTATTTGATAAGTATATTTGAAGGCATTCATATTATAGGACTAAAGATAAATAGAGGATTAATATTGCGGTACTAAGTTTTAGGGTTGATTTATTTAAATATTTTTGAGGCCACTAATTCACCCCCCTCTTAGTTATTTCTAACAATTGGTATCAGAGCTTGTGTTCTTAGAAAGGGAGTTTAACAGTTCAAGTAAAAGATCACAAGATGAACAGACGAGATGTGCCCAAGTTGAATAAAGACAACTTTGAATCATGGAAAAGCAGAATAAGAATCCACTTATCAGGTATTGGTAATGATGTTACTTAACCCCTTAATACTTAATATGTGTTTCCTACAGGTCACACTCTTGAGCAATTGAGAGAAAAGAATGAGCATAATTGCAAGATGATAGAGCTTTCTTCCTCACTCTCGTATGTTGAGTTTGAATATGTCAAAACCCGCATCTCTACAAAGAAAATGTGGGATAAATTGAAGCTGGTACATGGAGGAGATGGTAATGTACTAAGAGCTAAGGCAGAAAGCCTAATAGGGAGGTTTGATGACCTAAGGATGAAAGAAGGAGAAAATATCACTCAGTATAGCTATAGAATCAAAGAGGTAGTCAATGCTATCTGAGGAGTTGGAGGTGTAATTGAAGAGGAGACAATGATAAGTAAAATCTTAAGAACCTTTCTGCCTGTGTATGCTATTAGAGTTTTTGCTATACAAGAAATGAGAGAAATTGAAAACAATACAATTACTCTAGATAGTCTAATTGGTAGACTAATTTCATTTGAGATGAATAATTTTGATAATAGTGTCTTACCATTTATAGAGTCTGCATTCACATCTTCATTGAAAATAAGTAAATCAAGTCATAGACACACTGTTATAAATGATAGTGAAAGTGATAATGATGATCAAGATCTTGATGAGATTGAAGCATTAATGGAAAGAAGAATGTAAAGAGGAAAAGGTAGATGCAAAGGTAAATTACCACTTGTATGTTTTAATTGTAAAGAGGTTGGACACTTTTCTGCAAGATGTCCCAAAAGAATAAAAATGACAGAAGTAATGACAGATCATATGAGAAGAAGTTTGATAGAGGTGATAACAGAGATTACCAAAGCAACCAAAAATATGGTAAAAGAGATACCTGAGACTATAAGGACAAAGGGAAGAAAGTGTGTTACCTAGCTGAGAACAGAGCTGATGAAACTGACACTGAATCTGAAGAAGACATTGAGATGGTATTTGTAGCCATGAAATATGACTCAGACGAAGAAGAAGAAAGGTATGAAACTATTCTCATATCTAAGGTTAGTCAGAATGATGTCTAGATCATAGATAATGGCTGTACTCACCACATAACCAGTGATAAGAAAAAGTTTGAAACTTTTGAATACTATAATGGTGGTTCAGTAAGAATGGGTAATGACACACCTTGTCCAGTTGAAGGTAAAGGAACAATAATGTTGAATAACCTGATCAAATGTGAAAATGATTACTGGGTAAAGGGACTAAATTATAATCTGTTAAGTCTTTCACAGATGAACAATACAGGTCACCGAGTAGCATTTGAAAGTAAGAAGTCAAATATCTTCAATGAATCAGGAAGGTTGATCGGAACTAGTGAACAGACAAAAGGTAACCCTTTCTATCTTGATGAAATTAACACCACTTGTTTGATGTCTAGAAATGAAGATATATGGTTGTGGCACAAGAGATTGTGGCATGTGAACTTTGACAACATGATAAAGATAAGCAATAAAAGAAAAGTCAGAGGCTTACCGAGCATGACTAAGCCCGAGCATATCATGTGTGAGAATTGTCAAAAAGGTAAGATGACAAAGTCTAGTTTAAAGAGTAAAGCCCATACATCTAATTCTATTCTATAATTAGTCCACACTAATCTATGTGGACCCATGAGGACAAAGAGTTACTATGGAGATAGGTATTTCATTCTCTTTGTAGATGATTATTCTAGAATGATGACAGTTATGTTTTTAAAAGATAAATCAGAAGCATTCAAGATGTTTAAATGGTATAAGGCTATGGTAGAAAATAAAAATGGTAAGGAATTAAAATTATTAAGGTTAGATAGAGGGGAATTTATTTCATATGAGTTCACTAACTATTGCAATGAGCATGGTATTAAAAGACAGGTTTGTGCACAAGAACACCACAGTAAAATGGAATTGCTGAAAGGAGAAACATATCAATTGTTGACTATGCAAGAACATTGATGATAGAGAAAAGTATCACTCAAAATTTCTGGAGGGAGGCTATCAGTACTATTGTCTACACATTAAATAGAGTACAATGGAAGGACACAAAGAAGACACCCTATGAGCTTTGGTATGGTCATACACCCAATGTAAGTTACTTCAAAATCTTTGGTAGTCAATGTTATATTTTGAAGGATGATAGAAATGCAAAACTTGACTCCAAAAGTGAAGAAGGTATCTTCCTAGGGTATTCAACCAAAATCAAGGCTTATAAATGTCTTAACAAGTCATCTAACAAGATCATTGAAAGTGCAAATGTGAAAATAGATGAATTTCCAAAAAATAATGATAAGGAAAGCATAAAAGAGCCAGAGGACAACAACAGGTTTGTTTATACTGAAGAACCTGACACTATACTTGAGATATAATGTATCTCTCTTGAGAAATAGAACATTGAACCTAAGAAATAAAACATTGCACCTGAGCATTAGGTTGCTACTACCGAAAAATCAAAAAAATCCTCAAGATGATGTTCCGAGCGATGGAGATCAGAATGAAGGTCAAGATGAAGATCAAAATGATGAACATAGAGCTGAACCAAAAATTTCCAAGTATGTCAGAAGACATCATCCACAGAATCATATCATAGGAGACAATAAGGCTAGAATGAGAATAAGAAGTAAGTCACTAAACACTAGATGTTTAGTTTGTGATGTTGAGCCTAAATCTATTAATACTGCACTTGAAAATAAGTAATAGGTCAATACTATGAATGAAGAAATAGAACAGATTAAGAAGAACAATACATGGACACTAGTACCGAGACCAAATGACAAGAATGTCATCAGTACCAAATGGATATTCAAAAACAAGCTGAATGAGAAAGAAGAAGTCACTAGAAACAAAGAAAGATTAGTATGCAAGGGGTATGCACAAGAAGAAGGTATTGATTATGGTGAAACATTTGCACCCGTTGCTAGACTAGAAGGAGTTAGAATCTTACTTTCTTATGATGCATTCAAAGGATTCAAGGTATACCGGATGGATGTCAAATCTGCATTCCTAAATGGAATCCTGGAAGAAGAGGTATACATTGAAAAACCAGAAGGGTTTGTTGATCTAGACAAGAGAAACATGGTATGTAGACTACATAAAGCATTGTATGGATTGAAACAAGCACCTAGATCCTCATATGAAAAAAATCACTCCTATCTCATTAGCATTGAATTTATAAGAACAAGTGAAAATAGCAATCTATACTTAAAAGAAGATACCGATGATAATATTCTGATTGCTGAAATTTTTGTTGATGATATCATTTTTGGGGGAAATAAAATGTTATGCGAATCCTTTGCTAATGAAATGAGAAAAGAGTTTGAAATGTCTATGTTTGGGGAGATCAATTTTTTTCTTGGTCTACATATTCTTCAACAAGATGTAGGAATATATATTACTCAGTCCAAATACATCAAGGAAGTGCTGAAGATATTCAAGATGGAAGATTCTAAACCATTTGGAACACCTATGGCTACCTGATGTAAGTTGACAAAAGAAGACAAATAAAATGAGGTAAATCAAACCTTGTATAGATCAATGATTGGAAAACTAATGTATGTTGTTCAAACCAAACCAGATATAGCACATGTAGTTGGAATAGTTGCAAGATTCTCTGCTAATCCCAAAGAATCACATATGATTGTTGTCAAGAGAATACTGGGATATATGAAGAACACCAACGACTATGGCTTATGGTATAAAAGAGAAGAAAAATTTGGGCTACAATTCGATACAAATGATGATTGGAATGGAAACATTGATGACCAAACAAGCACAACTGGAGGAGAATTCTTCATGGGTGACAAACTTGTCACATGGATCAGCAAGAAGCGAGGATGCATCTCTTAGTCTAGTGCAGAACTAGAATGTGTGGCTACTGCTACAAATTGCTCCAACATTGCTTGGATCAAAAGTTGTTGGAAGGTATGAATATGAAGATTCTTGAACCAGTGATTATCTATTGTGATAATACAAATGCAATTAACATATCAAAGAATCCATTCATGCATGCTAAGACTAAGAATATAGAAATCAAGTATCATTATTTAAGAGAACAAGTGCAAGAAAAAGAAGTGATACTACAATATGTTCAATCAAAGGAACAATTAACTGATATCTTTACAAAGCCATTACCGAATGATACATTTGGGTACCTAAGAAAGAGACTAGGGGTACAACCCTTGTCTATTGGTCAATAAGCTGACTAGAGGGTTGCATCAACCTATACAATCAGAAGATCACTCATGTTGATGCAAAGATAGAGATGGAAACAACATATACATCTGTACACAGTAAGGTACAAATATGAACCAAACACAAGAGTCAATGTATTGTTGATGGATTAGGGAAATTCAAAGAATTTAATATATAAAAAGGATGGAAGATGATATAGAAGAAATTTTTTTGGCATTGTTGTCAAAGGGAGAGATTATCTCATTATCATGAAGAGATTATATCATTATCCAAAGGAAGAATTGATTACATATGAAATATCCATCAAAGGGAGAGCAGTAACAAAAGGAAGAGAATACACACAAAGGGAGAGATGAATCATTGTTGTCAAAGGAAAAAAGATATTATCAAGAAGAGGAATAGTCAAGGGAAAACATAGAACATAAAAAAAAGTAGATACATCTATCCAGTAAAGGGATTGAAGATTGAAGAACTCACTCTCCAAGAAAAAAATCTAAGCTATTTGAGCTTACCAAGAGCCAGACGTTTGTAATAGTTACAATAGGAAAGATTGATGAAACTGTTATATTTCATATTGTATTAGTAATAATATAGTGTGATAATGTAGTGTGTTTCCATTAATTCCAAAGGGAGAGATTGATGACATGTAACTAATTGAATGTTTGAAGATGATAAGTTGATCACCGAAATGCAGAAATATAATGCAAGACATTAAATCAGTTAATGGATTGTATTGTCATTGATGTCAACTTGATATAATCTAATTCATTATATTCAAAGTATCAAAGAATTTAGAGAATCAGAGAGATAAAGATTATGCTTTTAGGAATGCATACAAGACCAGCATTCACTATGTAACTTCAAACACTGACGGTTAGTGGAACCCAACAGACAAAGATCACTGAGAGAAATGTTATAGTGATGCCCAAGCAAGAAACCTGATGAGCATTATTGACGAGTAGAATCACAAGCATAACCGACGACCAGAATTATAGTGTAACCTGACGGACAGACAAGCCCAAAGGACAGAAAACCCCGACGGAGAAGCCCGAGGAGAACTAAAGTGTTGACCAAAGCTAACAAGAGTTAAAACACCAAAGTTAACTAGAGTTTAGAAATGACAAAATATCTAGTTGACAGAGCTAAAGATAGACTTAACTGGTTGTTGACATTATTTTAATCGACAAGTTAAAGTGAGAGATAAATAAAATATTTAAAGCTATTTTATCTAGTTGTCAAAAAGCTTTCTACGAGATAAAACAAGAGTTATGATTTAACTCAAGATTGGTGAGAATTGTGGATTATGCCAAGATCAAGAAAATCAAGAACCTAGAAATGGTGATATCATGTATATAAAGAGACAACTTAATTCATTATGAATTAAGGAAGGGAAGTGAATAGAAAAGAGGATGCTGAAGAGAAACTGATGAAGAACAACTTCATATAGCCCTGTTCAATCAAGCTAAGGAAAGAGCTATGGATTTATGCAGACACCAAGCAATAGAGGAACATCGCATCACCTAGCAAAAAGTGGAGGAAAGGTATTGAAAATATATATTGACCAGAAAGATCTTACAATAGATCTGAAAATATGAAAGTCTAAGTTTTATGTATGAACATATCATTTACTATTTCAGTTTAACCATTGAGTCAGAAAGTCTCTTAATTGAACAGGATTTAAATATCCTTTCTATATTGAGATACATCCCAAGGAGTATCAAAAATTTTGATCATGAAGATAGCATGAGATGCCAGATACCATTTGACAAACTACACTGGGTTTGGTCATAGAAGGTAGCATAGAGATTCCCGATATCAAGTGATAAACTATTCTATTAAATTCTGTAACAAGGTCACACCTAAGAATGTGTTTGTAACCTTTAACAGGGTTGGCTCTTCACCAAGCTCACTTCAGAAGAGTGAAAATTTTGGTTATCGATCTCATGTGGTTTTTCCCTTAATAGGGTTTCCACGTTAAAAATCCATGTTTCAATGTGTTTATGAGTCATTACTTTAGTGTTTTGCATTACACATAACTAATCTGGATTGATTGGTATACTCTAAGTAATTTACTATTTTTCAGTAAATGAAAGACTGCTATTCAGTAAACTATAAGAATAAAGTATAACAGAGAACTCTAAGTAGTAGTTATTTGATAAGTATATTTGAATACATTCATTTTATAGGACTGAAGATAACTAGAGGCTTAATATTGTGGTACTAAGTTTTAGGGTTGATCTTAGTAATAACTAAGAGGGGGGGTGAATCAGTGGTCTCAAAAATTTATCCTTTAATCACTAACCATGAATCAAATAAATCTTAGATTATTAAGTCCCTACAAGATGCATGTCATGAAATACTAATAATGATTTAACTGTCTATTGGTTTTCCTTGACTGTCCTTATTCTCCTTGATTACCAATAAGTAGTAAAACTATTTACCAACACTCAGTAAATATGTAGAGTATACCAATCAATCCAGAAATGCATATGTGAAAAGTAAAATAGTAAAGTAATAACCATACACACATAACACATGGATTTTAACATGAAAATCCTATTAAGGGAAAAACCATTGGGACCGGTACCCCAAATTTTCACTCTTCTGAAGTGAGCCCTGTTAGGAGCCAACCCTGTTAAAGGTTAAAAACACACTATTAGGTGTGACCTTGTTAAAGGATTTTATACATAGAGGTTGTCACTTAGTATCAGGCATCTATTTTCTACCATCCTTGAATCATCCTCCTTCTTAGACTGTCAATAGGTTTTAGGAAAATCTTGCTACCATCCTTGAATCAGCCTTCTTCTTAGACTGTCAATAGGCTTTAGATAATTTCAATGCTACTTTCATGAATCAACCTTTTTGGCACTCCTTGGGATGTACCTCAATATATAGAAGGTTGTTAAGTCCTACTTTGTTAAGAGACTTGATGCTTCAATAGTTAAACTGAAACACTATGACCTATTTCTAATGCAACTTGAATTGCATATTTTTATATCTATTTAAGTACATTACCTCTAATCAATGTATCAATTCAACTCTTTGTGCTCCACACTTTATGCTCTATGATGTTGTGCTTCACTGTTCGTCTGTGTCTGCAGAATTATTTAGCTCTTCTTCAACTTGATTGATCAGGACTGTATGAATTTATTCTTCATTAGTTTCTATTCGGCATCCTCTTTCTATTCACTCTGCTTCCCATGTATGTGATTACAAAAATGAATTATTCTTGTCTCTTATATAGACATGATATTCACTCTTTCTTTATTCTTGATTCTTGGCGTGAAAAATAATTCAGCCAATCTGATTAAAAGCTTTAACTCCTGATTTATCTTGTAGTTATCTTCTTGCCAACTGTACAAATCTTCTTTAAATCAATTACTTAACTCTGGTCAAATAAAACAAATAAAACAACCAGTTAAGTCTATCCTTAAGCTCTGCCAGCTAGATATTTTGTCATTTTCTAAACTCTCTATTCAATCAGTCAACTCTCCAGTTAGTTGTTGGTGATAACTGCTAGTTCTATCGGTGTGACTCCTATCAGCTTTGGGATCTCCGTCCATCGGGCATCATTGGATTTTTATTGGTTGGGAAACATTTTCTTCTGTTCATCAGGTATCACTATGACTTTTTTTCTTTGCCTTTACTGATGGTGTGCACTCTATCGGTGTTGTCTGTCACTTAGTGAATACTTGACTTTTATGCATTGCTGAAAGCATAATCTCTATTCCATTGATTCTCTGAAGTCTTTGGCATTATGTATATGACTGTATAGATGATATCAAGTTGACATCAATGAAAATACAAACTATTAACTGATTTAATGTCTTGCATCATCTTCAACGTAACATTGTCAAACATTCAATTAGTTACATGTCATCACTCTCCCTTTGGCATTGATGGAAATATACTATATTATCACACTATACTATTTCTAATACAATATGAAATACAATAGTTGAGATTCATCAGATTACCAAACAATTTTTTTTGATAACCAATAAAAATGTCTGACTGTCGTTAAGCTCTATATTAGCTTAGATTTGATTCTTGCAGCTTTCTATGTTTCTTGTTCTAATGAGTTGCATCCTTCCCTTTTGTCAATTTCTCTCTTTTGAGTGTTCTTGTTCTTTGATGTCTCTGTCTTTTTTAAGCAACTCTCCCTATGGATATGATCTCTCCCTGTTAGAGTAATCTGATAATGGATAATCTTTCTTCTTTTTCTGAAGACTGTGATAATATAAAAATTTTCTCTCCCTTTGAAAACAATGCCAAACAAATATCTCGCAGATATCTGACATTAATGTTAAGTGATCTTATCTCTCAATCCATAATATATTCCTTGAATTTCCCTTATCCATCAACATTACATCAATATGATATGGATCTTGGTTCTGATATATACCTTTTTGTATATAGATGTAGCTTTGAAGTTCATCTTGTTGCTTGCATCATCATGAATGATATTCTGATAATATATAGGTTGATGTAGCCTTTAGTCTTTTACTGATTGGTAGACAATGGTTTGACCCCTAGTATTTTTCTTAGGTACTCAAATGCATCCTTAGGCAGTGGCTTGGTGAAGATATCAACCAATTGTTCTTTAGATTGCACATACTCAAGTATCACCTCTTTTTCTTGAACTTGTTCTCTTAAATAATGATACTTGATTGCAATGTGTTTAGTCTTGGAATGCATGACTGGATTCTTAGAAATTTTTATTGCACTAGTGTTATCACAATAGATAATCACTGGTTGTGTGATCTTCATATGCATACCTTCCAGCAACTGTTTGATCCATGCAATATTTGAGTAGTTTGCTACAGCAACAACATATTCTGATTTTGCAGTACACTGAGAGATGCATCCTTGCTTCTTGCTAATCCATGTGACAAGTTTGTCACCCATAAAGAATTCTCTTCTAGTTGTAATCTTTCAACCATCAAGATCTCCAGCCCAATCAGCATCGATAAACAACTTAAGTTCAAGTTTGCCTTCTCTTCTATACCATAAGCCAAATTCCTCAATATTCTTTAGATATCTTAAAATTGTTTTCACAGCAGGCATATGTGATTCCTTGGGGTTAGCAAAAAATCTAGCAACAATTCCTACTGCATGTGCAATATCTAGTCTAGTGTGTACAACATAGATAATTTTTCCAATCATTTATCTGTACAAAGTCTGATTTACCTCTGTTGTCTTGTCCTCCTTTGTCAACTTACTTCCAGTAACCATCGGTGTTCCAACTAGTTTGGAATATTCCATCTTTAATATTTTCAGGACCTCTTTGATGTATTTGGACTATGTAATGAAAATACCTTCACTTTGTTGAATGATCTGTAGACCAAGAAAGAACTTGATCTCACCAAACATAAAAATATTGAATTCTTTTCTCATCTCATCAGCAAATGAATTACATATTATATCATTGCCTGCAAATATGATGTCATCAACAAATATTTCAACAATCAAAGTGTTAGCATCAGTATCTTTTTTCAAATAAAGATTACTATTTTCACTAGTCCTTATGAATCCAATACTTATTAGATAGGAATGAAGTCATTCATACTAGGCTCTAGGAGATTGTTTTAATCCAAATAAGGCTTTGTGAAGTCTACATAGCTTTTTTCTCTTGTCTGGATCCACAAATCCTTCTGGTTGTTTAATGTATACCTCTTCTTCAAGTATTCCATTTAGGAATGCTGACTTTACATCCATTTGATATACTTTTAATCCTTTATATGCAGCATAAGAAAGTAGTATTCTTACTCCTTCTAGCCTAGAAATGGGTGAAAAGGTTTCTCCATAGTCTATATCTTCCTCTTATGCATACCCCTTGCATACTAGTCTTGCTTTATTCCTTATGACCTCTCCATTCTCATTCAGCTTATTCCTGAAAATCCATTTTTTACTGATGACATCTTTGTCATCTGGTCTTGGCACAAGTGACCATGTTTTGTTCTTGTCAATCTACTCAATCTCATCATTCATAGCACTTATCCATTCTTCATTATCTAGTGCAGCATTGACAGATTTTGGCTCAAACTCACAAATTAAACAATTTGAGTTTAAGGACTTACTTCTTGTTCTTGTACCAGCCTTCTTATCTCCTATGATCTGGATCTCTGGATGGTTCATTCTTACATATCTTGCAAGTACATGTACATTTCTTTGTCTATCAACTTGATCATTATTTTGGTCTTCATTTTGTTCTTCATCACCTTGCACATTTTCTTGATCATTAGCCTGACCGTCGGTATTTGTAGTCTGACCGTCGGTTGCAACATTTTGTTGTTCTGGTATTAAGCACTATTGCTTGGGAAGAGTGTTGATTTCTTCACAATATACAAACTTGTTGTAGTCCTCTGGTTCTTTTGTGCTTTCCATCTCATTCTTTTCTGCAAATTCATCAATCTTTACATTTGCACTTTCAACTATTTTGTTAGAGGCCTTGATAAGACATTTAAAATCTTTTCTTTTGGTAGAATATCCTAGAAAAATACCTTCATCACTTTTAGCGTCAAGCTTTCCATTTCTATCATCCTTTAAGACATAACATTAACTACCAAAGATCTTGAAGTAACTTATATTGGGTGTTTTACCATACCATAGGTCATAAGGTGTCTTCTTTGTGTCCTTCTTCAATTGTACTCTATTAAGTGTATAAACAACAGTGCTGACAGCTTCTCTCCAAAATATTTGGTTAATGTCTTTCTCTATCATCAATTTTCTTGCACAATCAAGTATTGACCTATTCCTTCTCTCAGCAATCCCATTTTGCTGTGGTGTCCTTGGTGCAGAAACCTGTCTTTTTATACCATGCTCATTACAAAAATTAGTGAATTCATCTGATATAAATTCTCCTCCTCTATCTGATCTTAAACATTTTAGATCCTTACCACTTTTTTTTTCTACCA
>MU225064.1:602275-642153 GCA_018584345.1 Thuja plicata
TCATGTTTACAAGCCATAAGAGCAGATTTTCCTGAAATAGTAACTGAAGTAGGAGATGAGATCAAAAGAGTCAATATTGCTCTCTCATTCTTCAAAGGAAAATTAAATCAGATAGAGGTTAAATTGATCCTCTTTTCAAATGATTTTAATATGTTTATTCCTTCCTTAAAGGGAGATGATGACCAAGTAAAGGCTGTAGATGCCTGGAAGAGTGAGTTTGACACCAAGATGCCTAGTGAAGATGCATTTCTATTGGGGACAGATGTTGATATAGAAGGATTCAATAAAATATTGGATGAAGCCTTCAAAGCAGAGACTAACATCAACAAGTTCCTACTTGATGTCAAAAACATCACTGATGCTAGATGGGATAGACAAAAGGTGCAAGTACAAAGTACTCAGGACTTCAAGTGGCCATTGAACAATGAAGTGAAAGCTTGGGAGGTGATGACTACACCAAAGAAAAAGAAGCCTATAGTAGAAGAAGAAATCTTGGACGATGAGTAGAGTGAACACTTGGCACTGCACTGTTCAAGATAAGAGGGACAGTTATTACAAAAGGAGAATGTGGGTGAGTAGGCAAGCACAAATATCCAAACTCAACATAAATACTACCAGCTACCATCTACAAATCTGATTGCAGTCGCCAGATCGGGAGAAGAACAAGAAATATTTGTTTCTATCTTTTTGACTTAGTCCTTTCACCGCTTCTTCTCTCTCTTTCTTTTTGTCTCTCTTGTAACTTTAGGGTTAGGTTTTCTATGACCATCCGAAGCTTGTTGCATCCTTAAGGGTTTCCAAGATGGTCAAAAACCTATATATTGAAAAAGAGTTGTAATTAAAAAGGGTCTTTGATGTTGGAACATTTTAAAAAGGAGATAATATATTGCAGAGTTCAGATGTTCTGAACTCTGGTCTATCTTTTGAAGTTGTATAATCTTTTATGTATGGAAAGCTGGATCATATAAATAATATATGATGCAATTTTACTCTCTTCCATTGCTATCTCTTTATTCTTTGTGTATGCTCTTTTATGTTAAGTTTGCAAGGCATTCTGAAGCATTTTGGTTATTAGGTAACTATCTGATTACTTGCAAGTTTCTTTTAATGAAAGAACTAAGTTTTGTGAGTAGTTTTAGGGAGCATACTGCTTTGTTTAAGGATTTGATACAATAGTTTAGAGGTAACAGGATAACTTGTAAGGAAACTTATCTGAATTGCATGTGGGTTGTAAGGCAGCCTCCTGTGTTTTGTTTCTATAGGATCTTAGCTTATTTGACTCTATAGCCCAAAGGATAGGCACTGGTCCAGAAAATAGTCTGATAATATATCTTTGTCTAAGTTTTTTCAAGATATCAAAACCAATTCAATCAAAATACTTTGTTACTAAGAACAATCAAACTAAACTCAGTAAGGACCTATGTCAGCAGGACAACATCCACTTTGGTGATTCCTTGGAGAGTGAATCATTAGGTTATCCCTCCTATAAGAAAAGGAAGAAGGATGAAAATCCTTGTATCACTGATATTTGCTATATTTACAATCATAGTCTGTATGGTTAAATTGTTGCATTTGGTTATGCTTGGTCATTTGCAAGGTGATTTACCAGTTGGTTTAACAAAGATACATAGCAAATCAGTGTCCACACTATAACATACTGTGTAAATAGCAATCATAAAAGGTAAAACCTGCCTGAGTATATGTGGAGCTCAAAAATGAAGAAGGACCTTATCCAGTCCTTAGCAATTAGGATTTTCTTGTCTCTGAATCAGTATTAGAAGGCATGGTGTTCAACTAGTTATTTCAAGCACTGTGATTCATACAAGAAAAATCCCTAACAGAGCCTGATCAGTCTCCAAGTGGGATATTGTTTGTATGTGAAGACTAATCATGCAAATATCATACACTTATTAAGCTTTTTTTAGGTTAATTTGTTAATCAAAATTTATAAACTCACATTGGTAAAATACCTAAAATGCCTATAAATAAGTGGCGGTGTAATGTTAAAATATTAGACTATAATATTCTCTTTGTTGCATAATAAAATAATGGATGACTATGTTATGCCCTGGATACCCGTTCCTACATATTGTGTGCAAAATGTTGGGTCCCCTTTTTTGCTTTGGGCTCTTTTCTTGTTTTCTATGCTTTTTTTTTTGTTGTTTCTTCTCCAAGTTTTCCCTCCTATGAGGTTTTTTTTCTCTTTCTTTTGTCTTTCGTGTCTCCGGGACCCGGTCCTGGAGTTTGTTGTTTCTTTTCCAGAGCTGGATTCTGGACTCTGGGATTCTCTACCATGATGTCTCTTCCTCGTGAAGAGGTATGGTTGCATGGAATCCTCGGCCCTGGACTCCAGAGGTTTGCCTATTTTAGAGTTTGCGGAGGGAAGGGTAAGTTGCTTTTTACCTTGGGTATAAATAGAAATTACATGTCACTTTCACAGTTACCGCGATTAAAACACTTAGAGCTTTTAGAGTGATTCCTTGGCGATTTGAAGTTCGATTAAGTGTGAACTACTCTGAGCTTAGTGGATAATTATGAGTTGATTTTTGGTGATTGTTTGTGATCGCTGAAGGTTGAAGGTGTTGAAAAGCAGTCTTGGTGCCTTCTTTCCTTTCCATTCTTTAGATTTTCAGGTAGGTCCTCCGGTTCCTGCCTTCATTCTTTCTAGTTTTGGTTTTCAGTTCTATTTTGTTCTGGCTTGTGGTTCTATTTTCCGCATTTTCTACTTCTGGTTTGCCACCTGTTGGTGGGTTGGCTCTACCAGAGGGTTGTCCACCCTCTGTGTAGCTATAGATTAGTGTACATTTTGTATATTGTCTTAGGGTAGCTTTTGTTCATGTGTTAATATTGTTTATATCTATGTAAAAATCTATAAATAATGTATATTTTTGTATATCGCATGTATATATATTTCAGTCCTCAGCCCTCTACATTTTTATGCATGTATATATTCTGTATATCCTTCCAAGCTCGCGAGTTCCTCACGCTTTGTCATCCATTTTTTCCTTCATGAGGCTGAGTTTGTCGAGATGGATTCGCCATGATTTGAACTTGGCACCTTGCTGGTTCGAGCCATGGCAACTTTCTCTCTCCTCCATCTCATCATCTTAATGGCAGGATTAATTTCCCAAGAGTGGGCATTCAAACCATGTCCCATATGGCATTTAATTCCTCTGTGTCATCCCACTTGTCACCATAAATGTCTTAATGCCACTTATCACCCTACCATGTGCCAATATACGTCAACCAAAGTATGGCTTATTGCTAGTCACATTGGTAATGGCTAGTTTGTCCAGACTCTGGACCTCCAGCAAGACCTTGTCTTCCGCTTCTTCCTACCACCTTGTTGAAACACTCTGAAATGCTAAGTCATGTTCATTCTAGATACCTTGGAACTTTTGATGTATGTACTAACGCTTGTTTGGAAGGTGCGAGGTGGTGAAGAATCTCTTGGAGTTGTAACTTATTTATATATATATGACCTAATAGTTCTCTGGTCTTACAGGTTGGGCATAATTGAATAGAATGTCTAAAGTACTCACACCTCCTAATAGCCTAGAGCTACCCACCACTTCCACCTAGGCAGCTATAAAGACAAAGATATAAAGAATGCTAGCGAAGCTGCTCCTAACCTCTAAGTATCCAAAGGGGGGAGGGAGTCTTGTGGGGTCCAAGGTGGACTCCAAAGTCTAGAAAATTATGAACACAGATTCTGGGCCTTATGATGAATTACAAGGCCTAATCCAAACCATTTACAATTTGAAGAACACCGAAGATAGTTTGGCCACTCATTTGGCTGCCTTTAGTATCATAAAGGCCACAAACTTCCCCTACATGGTGCAGTCACTGGAGTTAATAAAGCAACTAGAAGTACTCTACAACGCACCTACTCACACCATTCTGCTCACCAATCCTCGGCCGCTACACTACCAAGATACAATTGTTACCTTGGATGCGGCAACCTTCACGTCTGGATTGGGAATTGCACAATTCAAGGGGTCTATTGTCATCACCTAGGCTGACTCACTAAAGGAATTTTAGGAAGTCGAGGCCATTTCTCGACAGTACCTTAACACTCATTGGTTGAAGTCCTCGAAGAGGGACCATAAGAGAATGAAGTTGGAAATTCCCCTCAGGGATTTCAAGGAGCCCATTCAAGCGGGCATCATATTTTTATGTAGGGTTTTTGGATTGTCCCATGCCCAGGAATTCTTAGCATGGATGTATTATTTTCTATACTACATCACAACACACAAAAGGACCTTCAACTGGGTGACTATCATAGCTAACCATGTGGATAAACAAATGAGGGCCGTTGCCCAGAACTCTTAGTTTTGTATGACTTCATATGTGTTGTGGGCCTTACCATAGCAAAGACTAGCTTTTCCAGGGTTGGGTACAGTCGAAGAGCTTGGAAATGATCCGAGCCAAATGACACTGTGGGATCATTATCCCCAAGTACAATGGGAACTTAGTTTCCAAATTTTTTCTGGGTAAACGATGCTTTCGTTTACAACAACATTCTAACACTTACTCGAGAATCTAGGTACCACCTCTCACAGGAAGCGATGACCCTGGTCAGCTCCTACGGCTAGTATTTTATATAGTTTTGACATCACACCTACATTCTGGTGACAAGATTCAATGGGAAGCCCTACCTTCTTCCCTGGTATTGCAGGGAAAAAATTATTCTCTTAGAGTTTTTCCAGCATATGATGGATCTGCACACCTTCTTCATGTTGAAGAAGGTCATCAATGTCCCATTCCATTTCTCTTGTGGGAATTATACATGCAGCCTCGCTGTAGCCCAGGAGGCAGACAATGAAATGAAGATCTTGGGGTTGGTGGAATTCCACCATGCCTGGAAGAATTATGATCCCCTCGGCAAGATTTCCACAGCACTACCTCAGGCGTCTGAACCGCATGAGGAGGATATTGAAGACTTCTGGGTGGACTGCCAGGATAGTTTTGATCTTTGGGCCCAAAAGAATACAAGGATGAGAAAAGGGCTCATGAAAATGCTCAACCTTCAAACTTTTCCAAAGGGTTTCAAAGATGACGGGCTGCTTGAAGATCCAGCATACAAAGGACAAGGGCTGGATAAACAAGATCTTCCTCAGGTAGATTGGTCCATCTCGAAGGACCTAATGATTGAAGGGGTATGCCACCCTATTTTGGAGGCAAGTCACTAATACTTTTCCCGGGTGTGTCCCAAAAGCACCTGAAATAAATCAACATTCAAAAAGACCATCCCCTCTTTAGCCAGTGCTGGACCTTCTTCGGCTGTCGTGACTACTGAAGCAAGCATGAGTAGAGGGAAAGAGAAAGAGGGTGTCTCAGTTCCCAAGGAACCTCCCTAGATCCCTACCCTTTTGATGGATCAATTTCATCAAAAAATGGAGTCGACAAAGCTGACCAGTCAACAACTAAGTATGCAGGTATACTCCAAACTTCTTGTAGCTCCAGTGGCATCCGCTCGCTTGACGGGATCCCCGTCATTGGTTGCGATGATGAGCAGACAAACTTTCATTGAGGTGGATTCTACTAGCATTCTGGATACTAGGTATTCACTTATAAGAAAGAAGAAAACAATGGTGACCCCCACACAAAGCGCAGCTGCTGCCCCCGGTATGCTGGAGATGCCCCTAGTGGATGTAAGTTCAAACTCTCTCAAACTAGAAGATATTTCAGACTCCTTGCCCCCGCATGATGATTTTGATGACACCTTCTTAGTGGAGGAGCTCGTGGAGATTCAACAGGGCATAGGTCATGTGATGGAAGAAATTGCAGCTCAGGACAAGGAAGAGACCCCCATAGAGAAAGAAATCATGGAAGAGAAAGATACATCAGAGCAATAGGCTCAGGAAGAAGTACAAATGAAACCTGAGTAGGAGAGAATACCAGTCTAGGAGACCAAGAATACACCAAGGAAACACATAGATGAGAAACCAACAATCAGGGCACCTAGACTTGTGGGATCAACCATACCCTCGGTCGTCATGCTCCAAATGCCTTTGGTAACATCGGGTGACCAAGTGCACTGGAGCACTTTCGATGAGGTAGTAATGGTAGCCGCCTTGCTAAATTTCAGCCAGAGACCTCACCCACCTCCAAAGGATATTTCAGTGGAGGAAAATGTTCCAACAGATGAGGCCAATGTGGCCTAGGAATAGCAACAGCAAATAGACCAAGAAGTCCCAGATAAGGAAAATGAAGAAATGGGTGACACTAGGAGGGACGAAGTCCCTAAAAATATAGGTGAGATTGAGACTAGAGAAAAGGCTCCGAATAATACAATAGAAGACACCAGTATGGCATAAAATGTCAAAGGTTCCAAAGAATAGGAAACAGGAAGGAATAAGAACAGGGAGAACTAGAATGAGAGGTGGATAAAGATCCTGAACATAACGTACACTCTGGGAATGCACTGCCAAATTATGAAAGGAATTCTAATGAATAGGTCTTAACAAAAAAACCACCCCATCTGCCCCAATGGCTGGTGGAATCTAAGAAGAGGAAAGCCCTAGTGATGGCTACAAGTGCTCCACGCTCGTTGGCCAAAATGATGGCCAGGAATACAGAGGCTAAGAGGCCCAAGAAAGCACGGGCAGTCCAAACTCTCTAGACTGGTCCCATCGGTATTAGAGTTGCAACCATCGTAGCACCCCCTCTTGATGTAGATGTAGCGGCTGTAAGGTTTGAAAAATACAACATAACACAAGTGGCATTGGTAAAAAGGGATAAGCAAGGTGAATTGGACTTACTGAAAGAAGCCACCAAGGTAATAGAGGCCAGATACCTCAAACAGGGCTAGAAGCTATAAGAGGAAAGAGAAACAAATGCCAATCTCCTCGCGCTTCTGGCAGAACTAACACAACCTTTAGCCAAAGTCCACCTTGGAACCCCTTCCTCTAGATTTCCACTTGCACAGGGTGATGTGGACTCTTTGCGGATCATGAAAAGAAAAGTGCAAGCTATGGATGGGTGGGCCACCGAGTAGGTGACTGCAATGAGACAATTTTTGGCAGTGTCCCTCCTGGACCTTTACCAGGTCAATTCTCTCCTCGACCAGGCAAAGGGCTCCATTATTATATGGGAGAAATATCTAGCCAAGTATGAAAAATGGAAGGCCAGGCTAAAAGAGATCCGCAACATCGGTGAAGAAGTCACCACAGAGTCTAGAATTTTGGGAGATGAATCATATGATTCCCTCCAGGCCCAGTACTCCATACTTGTCCTCAAGATTAAGGTGTGCAAGGAACTCGTTAAGGCCCTGAAAGAGAAGGTGACAGTAGCCCAATATCCCTTGGGCTTATTGGAAACATTCATGGCTAGGGTATCACAAGTTGATCCCTTCACCACCGTCACATGTACAGCAGAGGACTATGTCCTCAACAAGTTTGATGAGCGGATGGAGTCCCTGTATCCACCTGCTAGAGATTTTGACCAGGGTAGGCTATCCAGATTGTCCAAGATGATGATACAATCACACAATGCCATCAAGATGGTGGATGAATTTCAGAATGGGGCCGAAGACGTTGAAGAAGCAGTGGAGGTTGTTCACAGTTGGTGAGATAGCATCAAAGATGTTGATGAAGAAAGCATAGGCCAAGTGTTAGAGGCTTGGGAAAAATCATAAGGAGAAATAAAATCCTCCAGATTCTAGAGATGTTCAACAGAAAATTTATTTTTGTATTCATTCATTCTTTTGGAATGCGGGTTCCTGGATCCCAAAATTTTAGATCCTTCAATTTTGTATTCTTAGAGTGACCCGTGTCTCAGTTGCCAAGGCCGAAGGGTCACTTTCAAGGCAGTTAATAAAGGTTTTTAGAGGGTGGGTAACTGCAACAAGGCACATCAGATCGACAAGAGGTTTTCTGACAGATGGTCTTCCCAAGGCACCGCTTCAATGTTACACCTGGCGCATCAGAGACAGGGTGCCACTTTCCCATTTATGAGGCATGTCGCCTTGATCCCTAGGGGATTAGATTTCTTCTCTCTCCTCCTGGATCTCTTCTTGAGGCCGATTCTTCCACTCCGCATTTCTTGTCTTATTCTTCTAACATGTCAGATCTTCTCCATCTTGAGGTATTTTGTAGTGTGGTGCAGGTAGTACCGACCACTGGAAAATAGTATTATATTGTAAAAGTGTAAAATAAGTTAGGTTAGTTTTAGGTCAAATTTTGTGTATAAATAATAAGTCTAACCTCATTCCAAGGGTCAGTGAAATTGATGATTTTGCAGTCCATAGTTAATAGCATTCTGGGTCTTAGTTCCAGAGCTCAATGTTCCATAGTTTTAAGCTTTCAGTAGTTAAATTCTCCCTTGGAGCTGCCATTGTACCACGCACAAGTGCTTGCTGAAAAAGATGTTAATGAGGAAGGAATATTTCTCTCGATGATGTTATTAGCATTCTGTCTTCTGGGTTAATGGTATTTTATGCTTTGTGTTCTTCATGTTCGTTGCTCTGATTCTTAAAGTAGATTAACGACCTCCTTTCCTTTGCTACTGATAAAATATGAACTGATGGTTATATATTTCTTTGGTATTTAGTGTAGTGTGTTAGAGCATTGTTGATGTTTTGAATGCTTAGTATAACTATAGGTAGATGAAATATTTCTAACTTTGCGGTATCTTTTGAAGTTTATTTGTTAAATGAATGAGCACTTGTAGGAAACCCCACTTACTTTAATCCCCAGAGAAGACGATTTGAAGATAACCAGCTATCCCCCTCAAAAAAAATAGTCACATCTCCCAACTGAGCCCCGCACTATCGAGACCTAACTCTCATGTGCTTGGAGGCCTAGGGAATCTCATTTCCCTGAACAACCTTTACAGGCAAAGTTAACCAGTACCTAGGTACCCGATGACAACTTACCTCTGTTGGCGGACCCGGTCACAAAGTCCTGTCAACAGACTATTTCTATGATGGATGTAACCCATATTGGGTGAAACACATTAAATCTTTGTTTATTTTATTTTCATCTTCTCTTATTTTTTGCATTATCTTAATATTGTTTATTTCTCATATCTATCTAAACCCTAACACATGCATTTAATTCTTAGATATTTTGTGTCTCCCTAAGTTTCACTTAATGGGGGGTATTAGAGCATGCATTTATGTTTCATTAGGCATATTTTTATATGTTTCATTAATTAAATGTGCACATTCTGAAGAATACTCTCATGAATATGGTTATGCATTATTGAGAACATGTTTTCACATTCATTTCTAGCTTAAGTTCACTTAGTTGATCTAAATTTAGTTTAGTTCAATCTAGTTGTACCTCTAGTTTTCATATCTAGCTCTAGTTTTCTATTTTTAGTTTGAGTTAATTTTTTATTTTATTTTTAGGATTATTTCTTTTGATAAAATAAATTGATCTCTTCATTGTAATTCTTCTTACAATATTGTATTATTTTTTGCACTTGAAAAGTATAGAAATTCTTTCTTGGTACCCTTGTTTGTGGAAAGTGTTTTTTTTTTTTGATCCCTAGGTGCTTGGGTTGCAAACATCAACAAATTGATATGTCATCCATAGGAATAATAAAAATAATTAAAAAATGATATAAAACTAATGTACAACAACAACCTTACATAAAATTCAATATGAATATAAACTATAGATATGTTTACATTTCTGAGCCAGATGGATTCACAAAAACACCTTCAAACCTACATAACACAACAAAACCATATGCAATAAGTGATGAACTATAATTTATTGAATGTTTGAAGATGATAAATTGATGATGACAGAGCTGCAGAAAGTAAATGCAAGATAGTAAATTAGTTAATATATTGTATTGTCATTGATGTCAACTTAATATGTTATTATTTATCATACACATATTGTAACAACACTTGAATATATAAAGAGAAAAAGTTTTTGGCGTCGGTAAAGGTATACACCAAGTGACAGGGTTACCCGAGCACAATGAACCCAAAACAATTCACGGTGTTGCCCACCGGACAGTCAACATCGATGGATAGTGTTACCCGAGATCAGTAGTACCCAAGCAAATGGTACTCAAGCAAGTGTTACCGAGAAAACTAAGAGTTGATGACCGAAATCAACTGGAGTTAGAAAATGACAAAACTACTTAGCTGGCAGAGCTATATTTAAAGTTAAATGATTGATTGCTTTATTTTCATCAACCAGTAGAACTAAGGATAAGAAGAATATTTAAAGCTAGTTTTATTCATAGTTTTTGAGGAGAAATATATGGAATAAAACTAAAGCAAAGCTTTAAATATTAAAGCAATGCAGGGTAGGATTTGCGGATCAAGAAGTAATCTACATGAAGAACAAGAAAGACAAGGAGACTGGAAGGATAATCATGTGTATATAAAGAGACAAGGAATTCATTATAAAAAAAAAAGGAATGCTGAATATAAATTTGGTGAAGATAGAATTCTTCATGCAGATCTGATCATATAGGTTGAAGAATAGAGCCAAAGAAATTCTATAGACACCGAGCAACAGAAGCAAGAGAATTCACCGAGCAGAAAGAAGAAATAAGGGGAGAAAAGGAATTGAAGAGAACATTGATTAGAGAGGTATTATGGACTAACAATAGATCTAAAAATCTACAAGTTAAAGTTGTATTATTAAACAGATCATTTAATGTTTCAGTTTGACCAATGATTCAAAAAATCTCTTAACCGAGTGGGATTTAACCATCCTTATTGTAATGAGATACTCAAGAGTATCAAAAGGTTTTCTTGTTGAAAACATAGTGAATTCTAGATCAAAAGATAAACATTATGTTTGTAACCTTTAATAGGGTTGGCTCTTCACCAAGCTCACTTTAGAAGAGTGAAAATTTTGGGTTACCGGTCCCAAGTGGTTTTTTCACTTAACAGGGTTTCCACGTTTAAAATTCATATGTAAAATGTGTATTTATTCCATTGCATTGATAGTTTACTTTACACATTACTAAAACTAGATTGGTCGGTAAACACTAAGTTTAATTGTTGCTATTCGGTAAAGCTTAGAAAACATTAACAATATATCTAACCAAGCAGTATATATTTGATAAGATTACTTAAACTCATACATCTTGAAGGCTGAAAAGATAACTAGAGGATATTATATTTGTGATATAAGTTTTGGTTGGATTATTGGAATTATTTTTAAGGCCACCGATTCACCCCCTCCCTCTCAGTTATTCTAACAATTGGTATCAGAGATTTGGTGCTTGGAAGAGAGTTTAAAGACTCAAGCTAAAGATCACAAGATGAGTAAAAGGGATGTGCCTAAGTTGAACAAAGACAACTTTGCATCATGGAAAAGAAGGATAAGACTTCATGTATGAGGTATTGGAAATGATGTTACACAATACTTGGATACTGAATTTGGTGCACCTACTAGACCTTTGACTGTTGATCAATTGAGAGAGAAACATGAACACAATTATATGATAATAGAACTTTCTTCTTCACTATCTAATGTTGAATTTGAAGATTTTGAATCATGCACCATTGAAAGGAAAATGTGGGAAAAACTCAAGCTAGTACATGGAGGAGATACAAATGTGCTGAGAGATAAAGTTGAAAGGCTAAGAGGAAAGTTTGATGACCTAAGAATGAAAGAAGGAGAGAACATCACTCAGTATAGTAGCATAATCAAAGAAGTTGTTAATTCTATCCGAGGAGTAGGAGGAATACTTGAGGAACAAATAGTTGTAAGTAAAATTATAAGAACCTTACTGCATGTTTATGCTATTAGAGTATCTGCAATTCAAGAAATGAGAGCATTAGAAAATAACAATGTTACTCTTGATAGTTTTATTGGTAGAATTATTTTATTTAAGATGAGAAACTATGACAATAGTGTCTTACCAACTATTGAGTTTTCATTCAAATCTTCTCTGAAAATAAGCAAATCTAGTAACAAGCACACTATGAGAAATGATTGTGAAAGTGATAGTGATGAACAAGAACTTGATGAAATTGAAGCACTAATGGCTAGAAGATTGCATAGAGGTAAAGGAAGATATAAAGGTAAATTACCATTGGTATGTTTTAATTGCAAAGAAATTGGACACTTTGCTGCTAGATGCCCTAACAAGAGAAAAGATGAAAGAAAAAATGACAGATCTTATGAAAAGAAGTTTGAAAAAAGTAATGAGTGAGACTATAGAAGCAACTGACACTCTGAAAGAAGAGATAACCGAGAATATAAGGAAAAAGGAAAGAAGGTGTGTTACCTAGTTGAAAACAAAGCTAAAAATACTGAAACTGAGTCTGATGAATATGTTGATGTAGTATTTGTTTCTATGAAGGATGATTCAAACAAAGAATAAAGGTATGTTGAAACTGCACTCATATCTAAATTTAGAAAAAATGATGTCTAGATTATTGATAGTGTTTGTACTCATCACATGACTGAAGATAACGAAAAGTTTGAAACTTTTGAATATTATAATGGTGGATCAGTTAGGATGGGTAATGACTCACCTTGCCCAGGTGAAGGAATATGAATTATCATGTTGAATAATCTAATCAGATGTGAAAATGCATATTGGCTGAAAGGACTAACTATAATCTATTGAGTGTTTCACAGCTGAATAACACAGGAAATCGAGTTGAATTTGAGAACAAAAAGGCAAAGATCTATAGTGGAACAAGAAAGTTGATCGGTACTGGTGAAAAAACAAAAGGTAATCTTTTCTATCTTGCTAACGTTGAGACCACTTTTTTATTCACTAGAAATGAAGATGTTTGGTTGTGGCATAAAAGGTTATGTCATGTGAATTTTGACAACAGGCTTAGGATAAGAAAGAAAAGGAAAGTAACAGGCTTACGAGTATGTCAAAACCCGACCATGTCATGTGTAAGAATTGTCAACAAGGAAAAATGAAAAGGTCAAGAGAAAAACATACGCATATAATGCTATACTAGAGTTAGTCCATACTGACTTATGTGGACCAATGAGAACAAAAAGCTATTATGGTGATAGATACTTCATTCTTTTTGTTGATGCCTATTCTAGGATGATGACTGTCATGTTCTTAAAAGAGAAATATGAAGCATTTAAGATGTTCAAAATCATTGAAAGTGCAAATGTTAAAGGGGATGAATTTACCAAGAAAAATGGTGAATGAAGAAAAAAGGAATTGGAAGATTACAATAGATTTTTATACATTGAAGAACCTGACACTCTTCCTGAGAAATAGTGTAACACTATCAAGCAACAGAACAATGGAACTGAGCAACAGGCTGCACACACCGAGAATCAGGAAAATGATCACAATGATGAACCGAGAGATGAAAATCAAAATGAAGGTAAAAATTATGATTAGAATGATGAAAAAAGATCTAAATTTTTACTTTCTAAATATGTCATAAGACACCATCAGGAGGACCAGATCATTGGAGACAAAAGAGCTAGAATGTGAACAATAAGTAAGTCACTTAACACTAGATGTTTGATTTGTGATTTTGAGCCTAAATCTATTAATACTGCACTTGAGAATCAAGAATGGGTTAGTGTTATGAATGAATAGATTGAACAGATTGAGAAGAACAAAACATGGACATTAGTACCTATACCGAGTGAAAAAAATTTCATTGTTACCAAATGGATATTCAGAAACAAACTGAATGAGAATGGAGAAGTCACAAGGAACAAAGCAAGATTGCTATGCAAAGGGTATGCATAAGAAGAAGGTATTGACTATGAAGAAACCTTTTCACCCATTACTAGACTAGAAGGAGTAAAAATTATACTTGCTTATGTTTGTTTTAAAGGATTCACAATATACCAAATGGATGTTAAATCTGCATTTCTAAATGGAATACTAGAAGAGGAGGTATACATTGAACAACTTGAAGGGCTTGTTGATCCTAACAAGAGGAACATGGTATGTAAAATACACAAATCCTTGTATGGTTGAAACAAGCATTGAGATCATAGTATGAAAGACTTCACTCTTATCTCATTAGTATTGGATTTGTTAGAACACGTGATAACAATAATCTATATTTGAAAGGAGAAACTGATGATAAAGTTTTTATTGCTGAGATATTTGTTGATGATAACATATTTGGAGGTAATGATATGCTATGCAAGTCATTTGATGTTGAAATTAGCAAAGAATTTTAGATTTCAATGTTTGGAGAGATCACATTTTTTCTTGGTCTACAAATTCTACAACAAGATGCAGGCATCTACATCACACAATCCAAATACATCAAAGAAGTTATGAAGATATTTAAAATGGAGGATTCCAAACCAGTTGGAACACTTATGGAAACCAGATGAAAATTAACAAAGGAAGACAAGGAAATCGAGGTAAATCAAACCTTATACCGATCTATGATTGGAAAACTAATGTATGTTGTACATACTAGACCTAATATAGCACATACAATTGGTATAGTTGCAAGATTCTCTAATAATCCCAAGGAACCACATATGAGTTCTGTTTAAAATAATTTTGATATATCTAAAGAATACGAAAGACTATGGTTTATTGTATAATAAACAAGGCAAATTTGAGCTACAAGTTTATACTGATGTTGATTAGGCTGGAAACATAGATGATAGAAAGAGCACAATAGGAGGATCATTATTTATGGGTGATAGACTTGTCACATGGATAAGTAAAAAGAAAGGATGCATATCACAATCAACTGCAGAAGTAGATTATGTGGTTGCTACTGCAAATTGGTCTAACATTGCATGGATCAAGTAATTGATAAAAGGTATGAATGAAGAAGTTATTGACCTAGTAATTATCTATTGTGATAATACTAGTGCTATAAACATCTCAAAGAACCCTGTGATTCATGCTAAGACAAAGCACATAGCTATTAGGTATCATTACCTGAGGGAATAAGTAAAAGAGAAAGAGGTAAAATTGGAATATGTACAATCCAAAGAATAATTAGCAGACATATTCACAAAGCCATTGCCAAAAGATACATTTGAGTACCTGAGGAATAGACTAGGGGTTTGAACCTTGTCTACTAGTCACTAAGGTGACTTTGAGACTGCATCAGCCTACACATTATCAAAAGATCAATCATGTTGATGCAAGCTAAGATATGGACTTCAATGACATATCAGTCCACGGAGAAAAATATTGTTGGCTACTAAAGATCTATATTGCTGATGGAGAGGAGATTCAATGAATATATTTTTGTGTGGCATTGATGTCAAAGGGAGAGAGAGATTCAATGAAATATTTATCAAGGAAAAGTACATCCAGAGGGAGAGAAGAATCAATGAAATATATATCCATCAGGGATGCAATTCAAAGGGAGAGAAATATCCAAAGGGAGAGAAAGATTCAAAGAAAGAGATAGAATCATAAAAAAAAATAGATACACCTATCCATTGAAGGGAATGAAGACAAACACTCTACAAGAATAAAATCTAAGCTAGAAGAGCTTACGGAGAGTCAGATATTTGAATTGGCTATAGAAAAATAAGTTTGGTATGTTATGACATGTTTTACGTTACATATTTCATAGTATGTTGCCATCAATGCCAAAGGGAGAGATTGATAAACTATAACTAATTGAATGTTTGAAGATGATAAGTTGATGATCATCGAGCTACATAAAGTAAATGCAAGACAATAAATCAGTTAATGTATTATATTTTCATTGATTTCAACTTAATATGTTATGATTTCTCATAAACATATTGTCACAACACTTGAAGATATAAAGAGAAAAAGTTTTTGTCATTGGTAAAGGTATACACTGAGTGATAGGGTTACCTGAGAATAATGAACCCTGAGTAGGTCATAGTGTTTCCAAATGGACAATGTTACTTGAGATCAGTAGTATCCAAGAAAGTGGTACCCGAGAAAGTGTAACCAAGAAAACTAAGAGTTGATGACTGAAATCAACTGGAGTTAGAAAATGACAAAACTACTTAGCTGGTAGAGCTATATTTAGAGATAACTGATTGATTGCTTTATTTTAATTGACCAGTAGAACTATGGATAAGAAGAAGATTTAAATCTAGTTTTATTCACAATTGTCAAGGAGAAATTTACAGAATAAAACTAAAGAAAATCTTTAAAGATTAAAGAAATGCATGGCGGGATTTGCGGATCAAGAAGAAACCTACGTCAAGAGAAATAAAGACAAAGAGACTGAGCGGCTAATAATTTCTATATAAATAGACAAGGAATTCATTATAAAAAAAGAGGAATGATAAATATAAATCTGGTGAAGATAGAAGTCTTCATGCAGATCTGATCATACAGGTTGAAGAACAGAGCCAAAGAAATTGTGCAGACACCGAGCAACAAAAGGAAGAGCATTCATGGAGAAGAAAGAAGAAAGAAGGGGAGTAAAGGAATTGAAGAGAAAATTGATCAGAGGGGTATTATGGACTAACAATAGATCTAAAAATCTGCAAGTTAAAGTTGTATTATTGAACAGATCATTTACTGTTTCTGTTTGACCATTGATTCATAAAATCTCTTAACTGAGTGGGATTTAACCATCCTTATTGTATTGAGATACTCATGAGTATCAAAAGGTTATATTGTTGACAACATAGTGAATGCTAGGTCAAAAGATAAACTATTAGTTTTGAATCCTCTAACAAGGTCATACTTAACAGTGTGTTTGTAACCTTTAATAGGGTTGGCTCTTCACCGAGTTCACTTCAGAAGAGTGAAAATTTTGGGTTACCGGTCCCAAGTGTTTTTTTCCCTTAACAAGTTTTCCACATTAAAAATCCATGTGTCAAATATGTATTTATTTCATTGCATTGATAGTTTACTTTACACATTACTAAAACTGGATTGGTCGGTAAACACTAAGTAAATCTTAGAAAAGATAAATAATATATCTAACCGAGCAGTATATATTTGATAAGATTGCTTAAATACATACATCTTGAAGGACTGAAAGATAACTAGAGGATATTATATTTGTGATATAANTTTTTAAGGCCATTAATTCCCCCCCCCCCCCCCCTCTTAGTTATTCTAACAATAAGAAACAAAAATAAAAAATACCACCTAAAAATCTGATTTGTACCTTCCTTATTCCTTTCAAATATGCAACTCTTGCTTCAAGTGGGCCTTCTAGATTCAATTATTTTCTCATTTTCAACATGCATCCAAATATCATTAACACTTGCAACAAAGATTAGTTTATAAAGTAAGTGGGATGAAAATTCACTTGGGTTTACAACATACCATGGGTTGTAATCAACCCCAAAATCCCACGCCTAAGTTAGGAGGTCTACACATTTTTCATAAATTATAATTAATGACTTGCAAGCAACAAAACATAACCCACCAAATGCTACTCCTAGAATGGAAAGGAAAAACGAATCATGTAAGGTGACAATTAATTCTCTCTCATAACTTTTTACACCAAAAATCTCAAAATATAATTCAACTATGACATCTCCTTGACTCTGTGGGATGCTTCTCTAAGACATGCACTACCACTAGTCACCTGATGTGCCCACTTGTGAAGAGATGCTCCTACATCACATAGCAATTTTTGAATAGGTTCCTAGAGCCATAGTTCTCCTGGTTTGAATTGAAATTATGAGGGAAGATAGTTTGGGAGATTATGATTCTAGATCTAGAAAGCTATTGCATCGAGAGACTTGTTAGGTCTAGGACACATAGAGTTGGAGAGATTAAGAGTCCATCATGAATCTTGCCCACTTCAAGGGATCAAACCAAGAAACTATCCAAACACAAGAGAATGTTGCAACTTGAGAAATAAAGAACAATGAGATCAAAATGAAATGATTTACAATAAGATCAAAATGAAAGGATTTACAATAAATTGTATTTCTTTGATGTGAATTGATGATACAAATTTACAAAAGAGCTTTCTCATATAGGAAAGTCAAGAGGGAGTAGGTAAAAATACCATACAAAAAATATTTAATGCATGATGAAATATACTAAATGATGACCCATAAGATAACTAATCATTAAATAATTATGGTATTCAACAACTAAGCTATTCGAAGTAAACTTAATTATAGTAAATATAATAAATCCTAACTTACTCTGACACCCCTATTAAGTGAAACTTAGGGAGTGAAATTATTATGCAATTGATATAAGAATAATATGAAAATTTAATATATGGGTCCTGTTAACTAGGCAATGTTAGGTACCCATGAAAAAAAAATCATGTAACTAATCTCTCTCAAAGATAAAAATAACAAATCTCCTCTAAAAAATGAGATATGTAGAAAAAATTGATGTATGGATGTCTCATAATAATACCCTCCAAGAACTACATTCATCACAAGAATATAGCACAATGAACCATCCAATAAAGTGAGAGCTAAGGACACCATTTCTCACCTATAATTAAGTATGATTGAAACCACTGAAGTATGTTTGAGGCCAAAAGAGAGTCCAATAGAAACAAACAGCCTATCTATCCTTAGGAAGAAAGAAATTAAATTATGTATGCGTAAGAAACTCCATTTCTATAACGAAAGGAAAAGGAAGAAGTAGCACCGATGAAATATTAGATGTAGAGTCAAGGGCATCCACAAATTTCATTGGAAGTATATTTAAATATGTGTTGGTGTGATGTGTTGTCATTGATGTCAACATATTTCTCTATCTGAGATAGTGTTGCAGTGAAGTTTAATGAGTTCATTTGATTAGTATAGAAAGTGTGATGAAGATTAGATTTTTCAGATTATAGAGTATGTGGATGGTTGTGTGTTGTTTATTTAGCTCAATTTTCAGAGGTTCACATGAAGATTTGAGTGATTTAAGAGTATTTGTGTTGTGATTGGTTTTTTAGTTATTTAGTGCTGATAGAGTGGCAATATTTTGATTTGCATTGTTCCACATTGTAATATGTTTTTCTGTATATTTTTGAAGCATTTTGGGAAATTTATGTATGTCTCCAATTCAATTGGTTTTTGGTTTGGTGCTCCGCATATGATTTTTCAAGATTGGCAGTCATTGTTGTTAATGTTCCCGAGTTTTAGTATGAAGATGTTGGTATTTCCAAAATTTGTGTTGATGCAGATGTTTTTGTGGTAATTCATGATGATTGTGGACTTTTCTATATCATGTGAATTTTGTGTTTTTGGTCAGCATTGATCATTTTCCTCACAATTGGTGATTTATGTTAGTATATTGGTGTTCTTCATGTTCTTGGGCGAAGTGATGATTGTAGCATGTAGCAGATGTTTGAGGCATAATATTTGGTGGTTTATCATGTTTGAGGAGAAATATTTTGGTCCATGCTATATCTTGGACATCATTTCTTGGTCTTCATGTTATATTGTATTGAGTATGATTATAATATTGTAATTAGGTGGTGAGTGTTGGCTCGACCTTGATGATATTTCCAACATTGATGAATTGTATAAATAAATGTTGTAATTTTGTATAAATAAATGTGTGTGAATGGTCATGTGCACTAAATATATACATCTTATGAGGGAAGAGAATAAGTGTGTTGAGAAAGTTTTTTGGTTCTTCAATGGAATTGAGCTAGACATAGAGAAGGTTCTATCATACAGTTCATAATTTTTGGATGTAATCCAAATTTTCTTGTACAGGAAGTGAGCCTTCCTTGGACAGTGTACCTTTTTATTTTGAGGAGTGAGCGCTTGGTAGTGTGCCTGAATGCATATGCATTCCCATTGTAATACTCCTAATAGCATATAATACTTTTAATAGAGTATAATTATCTTTTGGTTTCATCCCCAATGTGGTGTTTCCCTTTTTTGGGTTTCCACGCAAAAAACTTTGTGTTATGCGTGTTCATGTTGTGTTGTTGATTTATGATTTCATGGTTAATTATAAGATTTAAGAATAAGGTTTAAGTTGCTTAAGTTTTGTGAAAAATAACTCACCCCCCTACCTCTCAGTTGTCTACCCTATTTCAACAATTGGTATCAAATCCTAGTTCCTATGAAGAAGCTTAATCGCTTGAGGTGATCCAGGATGACAAGTTGCAAGAAGGATAGTTTGAGATTTGATGGTACAAACTACTCTCTTTGGAAAATTCACATGGAATGTTACTTGACATGCATCAGTGAAGAATTTTTAGAGATTACCAATAATAGTATGTTCCTTCTATAACTCCTATAACTTCAGATGAGATCAAGAAGGTTGAATATAATATTAGAGCTAAGGAAGCTTTGTTGAGTGCTTTGACTGATACTGAGATGAACAATGTTATGGAATTGAAGACTGCTCATTAGATCTGGTAGAAGTTGGAAACTTTGTATGAAGGTGACAATTATGTGAAGATTGCAAAGTTGCAAAGTCTAAAATTAAAATATGAGATGTTGAGGATGAGAGAAGATGCAAAAATTAATTCTTTCATGTAGAAGGTGAATGAACTTGTGTGCAATATTAGTTGTGTCAGTGGATAGTTAGATGAATTAGATATTGTTTCTAAAGTGCTTAGATCTTTACCGACATCCTAAAAACACAAAGTTGTTGCTATTGAGAAGATCAAAACTATGTCAAATGTAACCAGAGACATGTTAATTGGTAAGCTTATAAATTTTGAGTTGAGTGAGTTTGGTAATTAACTTCATAAGATATAATATGCATTCAAGGATACTATTTCTGGAAAGGATAAGCATAGATATGATCTGGGAGAAACTTTTACAAGAAGGGTATTCAAATATGAGAAGGAGATGAAGGAAATTGAAGATGAAGAGTGAGAGATTGATTAAATTGAAGCCCTTTTTGTGAAGACATTTCCTAAAGGTTTTGGTAAGTATGAGGGAAAATTTCCTCTTAAATGTTTTTCTTTCCATAAGATAGGCCATTTTTCTTCAAGGTGTATGGATAGAGCTCCTGAAGTTAAACCTAGGAAACCAAGATTTTAGAAGAAATTTTAATATGCTAAAGAAGGTGTGATAGATAATGAATCTAATAAAGGTGGTTCAAGTGATAATGAATGGGTATTTATTGCTATCAAATAAGATAATCCTATTGACTCTGCTAGCTACATGAATGAGGAAAGAAATTTGGTCATGCAAGTTGAAGAGAAGGATGAGTGGGTGATTGACAATGGATGTTCACATTATATGATAGATGATAAGAGAAATTTTGTGAGTTTGGAAAGGTATGATGGTGGTGTTGTAAGGTTTGGTGATGATACAACTTGTCTAATCCATGGTAGAGGATCCATTACTCTTGATGGAAAAAACAATACTGATGATGTCTTGTATGTTGAATGTCTAAAGCATAATATCTTAAGTGTTGAACAGTTGGTTGACAAGGGATATGATATTTAATTCAATAATGGAAAGTGTACAATCTTGGGAAGCTCTGGAATTGAAATTTCATAAATTACAAAAACTAAAGGCAATGTCTTTCATTTGAATAGTACTAAAAAGAGATTCTTGATTGCTCATATTTATGAAAGTTGGTTGTGGCATAAAAGGATGTTTCATGTGAATTTTGATAATATTGTTAAGATAATTTATATTGAGGTTATAATTTATATTGAGGTTGTGAGAGATTTTCCTAAGTTGAAGAAACATGCTAACCCTATGTGCAAGGAATGTCAGTTGGGAAAACAAACTAGAGCTACTTTTAAAAGTAAGAATTATTGTTCAAGTGGATTGTTGGATCTTGTGTATACTAATTTTTTTGGACCTTCCAGAGTTTGAAGTTTTCAGGGAGAAAAATATTTCATATTATTGATTAATGATTACTCTATAATGATGTGGGTTACATTATTGATAGAGAAGTCTGAGTCCCTAGACAATTTAAAAAATTTCAAAGCTATGGTTGAGACATATACAATTTTGAAGCTTAAGTGTTTGAGATATGATAGAGGCGGTGAATTTATGTCCGGTGATTTCAATTCATTATGTGAAGAACATGGGATAAGAAGAGAGATGTTTTCTCTGAGGACCCCTTAACAAAATGGAGTAGTGGAAAGGAAGAATATAACCATTCTAGATAATGCCAAGATAATGATTTTGGAAGGAAATGTTCCACATGCCTATTGGAAAGAAGTAGTTAGTACTACAGTTTACACACTTAACCAGGTGCATATAATGATGAATTATAACTGATTTAATGTTTGAATATGACAAGTTGATGATCAACGAAGTGCAGGAAGTTAATGCAAGAAATTAAATCAGTTAATGTATTGTATTTTCATTGATGTCAACTTAATATTCTCTAATTGGTCATATTCATATTGTCAAAGACTTCAAAGAACCAAAGAAATAAAGGTTATGTTATCAGTAATGCATAAAATTTTAGTATACACCAAGTGACAACAAACACCAATGGACAGTGCACACCGACAGATAGAGAACCCCAAAAAGAGTGACATTGTAAACTAAGCAAGATACCTGAGAAAGCATTATCGACAAGAACCAAAGTAATACCTAAAAAGAAATAAAATTCATAGTGTTTCCCGATGGACAAACAACACTGACAGATAGAGATGCCCAAGGACAACTGAATTCAAGACTGAGAAAACAAGGAGTTAAACACCGATGAGAACTAAAGTTCAGAAACAAAAAAAAGACTTAGCTGGTAGGAGCTAATGATAGAGTTAACTGTTTGATTATATTTTTTTCATCAACAAGTTAGTAGCTAGGGATAAGCTAGAGATTTAAAGCTAGTTTTATTCCAGTTGTTAAGAAGAAATCTATAGGATAAAACTAAAGCAAGCTTTAAAGAATGAATGACGAGATTTGAGGATCACGTCAAGAACAAGAAAGACAAGAACCGAGAAATGGTGAAATCATGTCTATAAAAGAGACAAGCTAATTCATAAAAAATGGGGGGAACATACAAGAGGATCCTAAAGATAATTCTGGTGAAGAAAGAAGTCTTCATACAGACCTGATCATACAAGCTAAAGAACAGAGCTAAAGTTTTCTATAGACACTGAGCAACAGAGAAGCACAAAATTCACTAAGGAGAAAGAAGTGGAGAAAGGGAACATAAGAGAAACATTGATAAGAAAGGTATTATGAGCTTACATTAGATCTGAACATCTGCAAAGTTTAGTTATATTTATGAACAGATCATATACTGTTTCATTTTAACCATTAGATTAGAAAGTCTCTTAACTGAGTAGGATCTAAGCATCCTTTATATATTGAGATACATCCCAAGGAGTATCAAAAGGTTTTTCATGTTGACAAGCATAGTGAATGCGGAGGTTAAGTGATTAACTATTAGTGATAAATCCTCTAACAAGGTCACACTTAATAGTGTGTTTGTAACCTTTAACAAGGTTGGCTCTTCACTTAGCTCACTTCAGAAGAGTGAAAATTTTGGGTTACCGGTCCCAAGTGGTTTTTACCTTAACAGGGTTTCCATGTTAAAAATCCATGTGTCAAATGTGTATATGTTTCATTTATTTAATGTTTTTCTTTACACATTACTAAAACAAGATTGATCGGTAAACACTAAGTTATTTATTGTGTTTCAATAAATACTAGACTTCTATTCGGTAAAGCTTAAGAATAAAGATTAACAGTGAACCTTGAGCAGCAATTATTTGATAAGATTGTTTAAAGGAATTCATCTTGTAGGACTGAAGATAACTAGATGTTTTATATATGTGGTATAAAGTTTATTGGATTAATTTTTGAGGCAACTGATTCACCCTTCCCTCTTAGTTATTCTAAAAATTGGTATCAAATCTTTGTGTTCTTAGAAGGAATGTTTCAAGACCTAAGATAAAGATCACAAGATAAGTAAGAGGGATGTGCCTAAGTTAAACAATGAAAACTTTGCATAATGATTAAGCAGAATAAGACTCCACCTATCAGGTATTGGAAATGATGTTACTCAATACTTGGATACTGAATATGTTCTACATACTAGACCTCATACACTTGATCAATTGAGAGAAAAGCATGAACACAATTCTATAATAATAGAACTTGCTTCCTCACTCTCTGATGATGAATTTGAAGATGTCAAATCATGCACCACTGCAAAGAAAATGTGGGACAAATTGAAGCTAGTACATGGAGGAGATACAAATGTGCTAAGGGCTAAAGTAGAAAGTATAAGAGGAAAGTTTGATGACCTAAGAATGAAAGAAGGAGAAAACATCACTCTGTATAGTGGCAGAATCAAAGAGGTTGTAAATTCTATCCAAGGAGTAGGAGGTGTACTTGAAGAAGAAACAATGGTAAGTAAAATTCTCAGAACCTTATTGCCTATTTATGCTATTACAGTATCTGCTATACAAGAAATGAGAGAAGTAGAAAATAAAAATGTTACTCTAGATAGTCTGATTGGTAGACTTATTTCATTTGAGATGAATAATTTTGACAACAGTGTCTTACTAACCATTGAGTCTGCATTCAAATATTCTTTGAAAATAAGTAAATCAAGTCATAAACACACTGTGAGAAATGATAGTGAAAGTGATAGTGATGACCAAGAACTTGATGAGATTGAAGCACTAATGGCTAGAAGATTGCAAAGACGCAAAGGTAGATACAAAGGTAAACTACCTTTGACATGTTTTAATTGTAAAGAGATTGGAAAATTTGTTGCTAGATGTCCTAACAAAAGAAAATATGATAGAAGTAATGATAAAACTTATGAAAAGAAGTTTGATAGAGGTGATGACTGGGATTACCAAAGAAACTAACAATCTGACAGAAGAGATAACCGAGACTACAATGACAAAGGAAAGAAAGATTGTTACCTAGCTGAGAACAAAGATGGGAATACTGACACTGAATCTGATGAAGATATTAAGGTAGTATTTTTTGCTATGAAGGATGATTCAGACAAAGAGGAAAGGTATGTTGATACTGCACTCATATCTAAGGTTAGTAAAAATGATGTGTGGATTATTGATAGTGGATGTACATACCACGTGACTGGAGATAAGGAAAATTTTGAAAATTTTGAATATTACAATAGTGGATCAGTAAGAATGGGTAATGACTCAGCTTATCTAGTTGAAGGTAAAGGAACCATAATGTTGAATAATATGATAAGATGTGAAAATGTATACTAGGTAAAATGAATCAACTATAACCTATTTAGTGTTTCACAGCTGAACAACACAAGTCACCGAGTTACATTTGAGAAAAAAAAGGCAAAGATCTTTAATGAATCAGGAAGATTGATCGGTACTAGTGAATAGAAAAAAGGTAACCTATTCTATCTTGATGATATAAACACCACTTGTTTAATGTCCAGAAATGAAGACATATGGTTGTGGCATAAAAGGTTATTGTCATGTGAATTTTGACAACATGATTAGGATAAGCAATAAAAGGAAAGTAAGAGGCTTACCGAGCATGTCAAAGCCTGACCATGTCATGTGCAAGAATTGTCAAAAAGGTAAAATGACAAAGTCTAGTTTCAAGAGAAAAACATACACATCTAATGCTATTCTAGAATTAGTACATACTAACCTATGTGGACCAATGAAAACAAAGAGATACTATGGTGGTAGATACTTCATTCTCTTTATTATTCTATAATGAAGACTGTTATGTTCTTAAAGGAGAAATCATAAGCATTCAAGATGTTTAAATGGTATAAAGCTATAGTTGAAAAATAAAGTGGAAAGGAACTAAAATGCTTAAGATCAGATAGAGGAAGAGAATTTATTTATGATGAATTCACTAACTTTTGTAAAGAGCATGGAATTCAAAGATAGGTTTCTTCACTGAGAACACCACAACAAAATGGGATTGCTGAAAGAAGGAAAAAATCCATTGTTGATTATTCCAAAACACTGATGATAGAGAAAGACATCACACAAATATTCTGGAGAGAAGTTGTCAGTACTGCTGTCTAGACATTGAACAAAGTACAATTGAAGAAAGACACCAATAAGACACCTTATGAGCTATGGTATGGATACACACCCAATATAAGTTACTTCATAATGTTTGGTAGTAAATGCTATATTTTTAAGTATGATAGAAATGGAAATCTTGAGTCCAAAGGTGAAGAGGGAATATTTCTAGGGTATTCTACCAAGAGAAAGGCTTATAAATGTCTTAACAAATCCTCTAACAAAATCATTGAAAGTGAAAATGTCAAAGTAGATGAATTTTTTGAGAAAAATGATGAGTAAAGAAGAAAGGAACTAGAAGACTACAACATGTTTGTCTACATTGAAGAACCTGAAACTCTACCTGAGCAACAGTGTATCACTCCCGAGCGACAGAACAATGCAACCGAGCATCAGGTTGCAAACACCCAAAATCAGGAAATTACTCATAGTGATATACCGAGTGATGGAGATCATAATGAAGGTCAAGATGATGATAAAAATGATGAACAAAGAGGTGAACCAATACTTTCCAAGTATGTCAGAAGACACCATCCACAAAACTAGATCATAGGAGACAAAAAGGTTGGAATGAGAACAAGAAGTAAGTCACTGAACACTAGATGTTTAATTTGTGATTTTGAGCCTAGATATATTAATACTACACTTGAGAATGAAGAATGGGTTAGTGCTATGAATGAAGAGATAGAGTAGATTGATAAGAAAAAAACATGGACACTAGTACTGAGACCAGATGACAAAAATGTCATCGGTACCAAATGGATATTTAGAAACAAACTGAATGAGAATGGAGAAGTCACAAGGAACAAAGAAAGATTAGTATGCAAGGGGTATACACAAGAAGAAGGTATTAACTATGGAGAAACCTTTGCACCCATTGCTAGACTAGAAGGAGGAAAAATTCTACTTGCTTATGCTATGTACAAAGGATTCAAGGTATACCAAACGGATGTCAAATCTGCATTCCTAAACAGAATATTAGAAGAAGAGGTATACATTGAACAACCAGAAGGGTTTGTTGATCCTAACAAGAAAAACATGGTTTATAGACTACACAAAGCCTTTTATGGATTGAGACAAGCACCAAGAGCATGGTATGAAAGACTTCACTCTTATCTTATAATTATTGGATTTGTAAGAACAGGTGAAAACAATAATCTATATTTAAAAGAAGATATTGATGATAAAAATTTTATTGATGAAATATTTGTTGATGATATCATATTTGGAGGTAATGATATGTTATGAAAATAATTTTCTAATGAAATGAGCAAAGAGTTTGAGATGTCAATGTTTTGGGAGATGAAATTCTTTCCTAGACTACAAATTCTTCAACAGGATGGATGCATCTACATCACACAATCTAAATACATCAAGGAAGTGTTGAAGATATTCAAGATGGAAGATTCTAAACCAGTTGGAACACCTATGGTAAATCAGACCTTATATAGATAAATGATTGGAAAGCTAATGAATGTTGTACATACTAGACCAAATATATCACATGTAGCTGGAATAGTTGCAAGGTTCTCTAATAATCCCAAGGAATCAAACATGACTGCTATCAAAATAATTCTGAGATATATAAATAATATCGAGGATTATGGTCTCTGGTATAACAAAGAAGGAAAATTTGAGCTTCAAGTCTATACAAAATCTGATTGGGCTGGAAACCTAGATGACAAAAAGAGAACAACAAGAGGAGCATTCGTTAAGGGTTACAAATTTGTCACATGGATCAGTAAGAAGCAAGGATGCATCTCACAATCTACTACAAAATAAGAATATGTGGTTGTTGCTACAAATTTCTCTAACATTGCATGGATCAAGAAATTATTGGAAGGTATTAATATGAAAATTCTTGAACTAGTAATTATCTATTGTGATAATACAAGTGTAATTAACATTTCAAAGAACCCAGTCATGCATGCTAAGACAAAGCATATTGCTATCAAGTATCATTACTTGAGAGAAGAAGTGCAAGAGAAAGAGGTGATACTAGAATATGTTCAATCCAAGGAACAATTAGTATACATATTCACAAAGCCATTGCCTAAAGATACATTTGAGTACCTGAGGAACAGACTACTCAAACTAGGATCCCAACCCTTGTCTATTGGTCACTAAGCTGACTAGGAGGTTGCATCAGCCTACATACAATCAGAAGATCATTCATATTGATGCAAGGAAAGAGATAGACTACAAAGATTGATCAGTACACAGAAATGTACTTATCTGCACCGAACACTAGAGATATTGCTGGCTAATATAGAGTTCTATTGCTGATGGAAAGGAAATTCAAGGAATATTTAAAAAAAAAGATATTTTGTTTGGCATTGCTGTCAAAGGGAGAGAAGTATCCAAAGGGAGAGATGAATTAAGGGAGATAATATATCCATATGAAATATCTATCAAAGTAAAGAACATCATGAGGGAAAGAATACATCCAAAGGGAGAGAAGTATTAAATGAAACATATTGATGTCAAAGGGAAAAGAGATATGCATCAAAGAGAGGAACATTCAAAGGAGAGAAAAGATAGAATCATAAGTTGCTACATCTATCTAGTGAAGGAAATGAAGAATGGAGAAAGTAATCTGCAAGAATCAAATATAAGCTAGAAGAGCTTACCAAAAATAATATATTTATATTGGTTATAGAACAAAATTTTTGGTAGAGATTGATGAACTTAAACTGATATATTTCATAATTTATTAGTAGTATGTAGTGTGTTGCCATCAATGCCAAAGGGAGATATTGATGAACTATAACTGATTGAATGTTTAAAGATGACAAGTTGATGATCACCAAAATGCAGGAAGTTAATGCAAGATATTAAATCAGTTAATGTATTGTATTTTCATTGATGTCAACTTGATATACTCTGATTGGTCATATTCATATTGTCAAAGACTTAAAAGAACCAAAGAAATAAAGGTTATCTTATCAGTAATGCATAAAAGTTCAGTATACACCAAGTGACAACAAACACTGACGGATAGTGCACACCGACGGATAGAGAACCCTAAAAAGAGTCACCGAGTAAACCAAGCAAAATACCCTAGCAAGCATTACTGACAAGAACTAAAGTGATACCCAAAAAGAACTAAAAGTCATAGTGTTGACTGACAGACAGACAACACCGATAGACAGAGATGCCTGAGGACAACTGAAGTCAAGATTGAGAAAACAAGGAGTTAAACACCGATGAGAGCTGAAGTTTAGAAATGACAGAAGACTTAGCTAGCAGGACCTAATTATAGAGTTAACTATTTGATTACATTATTTTCATCAACCAATTAGTAGCTAGAGATAAGCTATATATTTAAAGCTAGTTTTATTCCAGTTGTCAAGAAGAAATCTACAAGATAAAACTAAAGCAAGCTTTAAAGAAAGAATGATGAGATTTGTGGATCATGTCAAGAATAAGAAAGACAAGGACCTAGAAATAGTGAAATCATGTCTATAAAAGAGACAAGATAATTCATAACAAATAGGGGGAACATACAAGAGGATGCTGAAGAGAATTATGGTGAAGAAATAAGTCTTCATACAAACCTGATCATACAAGCTAAAGAACAAAGCTAAAGTTTTCTGTAGACACCGAGCAACAGAGAAGCACAACATTCACCGAGAATAAAGAAGTGGACCAAAGGAACAAAAGAGAAACATTTATTAGAAAGGTATTATTAGCTTACAATAGATCTAAATATCTGCAAAGTTTAGTTTTATTTATGAACAGATCATATACTATTTCAGTTTAACCATTGGATCATAAAGTCTCTCAACCGAGCAGGTACTAACCATCCTTTATATATTGAGATACATCTGAAGGAGTATCAAAAAAAATTTCATGTTGACAAGAATAGTGAATGTGGAGGTCAAGTGATTAACTGTTAGTGATAAATCCTCTAACAAGGAACTTCAAGGACAACCATTTAAAGCCCAGACAAGAGCACCTTTAGAGAGGAGCGATAAATGTCCTGGTTTGTGCAAAGGCAAACTTCAAGGAAAACCATTAAAATCCACCTTTGAAGAATGTTGAGCATAGACAAGGACACCTATGAACCCGTAGCAAGCCATGGGGCACCAGGAATGAGAGCATTGGTAAACAATCAACATTGAAGATCAAGAGCTGTGCAAATATCAAGTAAGAATGATGGAGCTTCACACACATCAAACATGCAGAAGTGTAACATCATAAAAAGAAATGGGGGGTAAAAAGTGCTTGATCCATGTTATAAGACTATAGAAATAACAATGGATCCATAACCTTACAAGTGCATCCATAGACTACATTCCAACATGATGGCACCACTCCCTATGGAGGCAAAATAGTAAAAGTTCTCCAGAATGAATCAAAACACAGGCATAGCTTGAGGCCCCAAGGAGATAACAACAAGGTAAAAGAAATGGAATAGGTATTTTACAAGTGTGTGTAGCTTTACAAATTCATGGTACTCCCTTGTATAGAGGCAAAATAGTAAAAATGCTCCAGAATGAATCAAAATACAGTCATGAGCTCACAACAATGGAGCAAAATTTCAACTTGCTGAAATTTATTACCACATGCATAAACAACATCATAGGGAAAAAATGCCACTTCCTATGGATTAAGAAGAAAGATCCAAGAAGGAGGCAGCACCTTATCAATGTATTTACATTATTTCTATATCAAAACATCCTTTTCCATGGAGAGAAAATAGAATTTTTAATCAAAAATCTGCATATATAGCAAGTGAAATGAGAAAATATCATGTGAGAAACATGAATGTTGTAGAGTTCTTCAATAGGAAGCAAGGTAAAGAAAAAAATTCCTCTTTTATGGATCCAAATCATACAAATGAAGAAAAACATTCATGCCCTAGTAATCACATTTTTTGCAAGCAATGGATGCAAGATCACATGCAACATTTCAAGGAGAGACACCACTTTCTGTGGTTTTGAGATGAAGGTATAAATCTAGAATAACTTGTTTCTAAGATATTTCTTCTAGAAAAATTACAAGACAATGCAGAAACGTTCCTTTCCATGGAGAGAAAACAAATTTTTTGACCAAAATCTGCATATATGGCAAGTAAAGAAAGAGCAGAAACCAATCTAAACAACATTAAAAGGATTATGTGCATCCATGGGCAGCAAGATGATGCCAAAATTCCCCCTTTCAGGGATCTATATTGTACATTTTAAACCAAAAAAATGATGCCCTAGTGATCACATTTTTTGCAAGCAAGGAAGGATACAAACAAAAAAAGAAGAATAGAACTATAAATGATGCCCTAGCCATGTTTTGGCATTAAAATAAAAAATGCAAAAAATAAATAGATACAATGCAGAGACAGTCATAGGCCCGTGGCCTCCATTGCATAATCTTTTGCAAATTCAGAATTTAACATGATATCAAATGAAGTACAACAACAAGATGAATGGAAAAGATGCAACAATGATCAAAATGATAAACTTACCCCTTGGTTTTATGCAAAGAAATGGTTCCATCCAAGCTCCAGTTCCAGCTCGAGCAAAGCAAGTTCAGAATAGCAACTTTCCCATTAAAAACTTAGGGCATCTCCATGAGTTTTCATGGATCAAGTTATGAAGATGCAAAGATGAAAACTTAGGAAATGTTTAATATTTTGGGGATGCCTAATGTGGGGTTTTGTTGAGATATAGATGGGTGGGATTTATTTTTATTCTCAAAATTATTGTGTTCACATTAAAACCTTAGGATTTTAATCAATTTTCTAGAGTGGGTTAAAAAAACTATAATTAAGGTCTTGTTTAAGGTTTTTTTTCTCACCTAGGTTCTTGTTTAGTAAGCTAAGTTTGGGAATTTTAATGCTAAATCAAAATTATTATTGTAGAACATGCTATTTATTATTATAAAAACCTTGACTTAAATGATATTTTATAAATCATTTAGTCAGATTTTCATTTAGCATGATTAGGGGGGGGGGGGTTGGTTGTTGATAGGAATAGCTTTTGCAGAAATAACATTCTATTTTTCTCCTTTCTGTCACCTACCCATAAAAATCTAGGGCCCTGCCAACCGGATTTCAGTAGCACTTTTGGGGGCAAAATGCAGATTCTTGAGGATTCCCCTCTTTCCAGTCCCGATTTCATGGTGATGATTTCCAAATTTGTGGAGATGTGATTTTCCTCCTATTTCCTATTTATACCCTTCACATTCTTGTGAGAGGGGGTTCTTCCATTCTATCCATGTTGGATATTGAGTGTTTTGTAATCCTTGAGTAGTTTTGGCTCTTTTATATTAATGCAATAGCAGTGTTTGGAAGTTCAGGAGATTCATCTTGTTTCTTAAGGGGTCATTCTTGTGTGCAAATCCTAGTTACCTAAGTTGTGGAATCCTTTTCCCTTCTTAGGTACACTTAGCACTTGGATAATCTTGAAAGTGATAAGATAGATAATGCTAAGTTGTGAAATTAAAGCTTTGTCTTAAGAATAGTTGTGAGCATAATGAAGTCGTGAATCATTCTAAAATTAATGAATCACCTCATTTTCCCTTTCAGTAGGTTACTTTCATGCATTTCTATCCCTTTTCCCCCTAAGGTTCAGTTCAAGTTTCATGGTGATTCAAGGGAAGCCGACCCTTAACCTAGAGGTTTACTTTCATAGTTGTCCCACACTTGAAAGTACTCCCATGTTACATAGGATTGCTAAGTTTTATACTTAGTCATCATGGGTGCAATCTTTAGTGTTAACATTTTCCACATTAAAAATCCATGTGTCAAATGTGTATATGGTTCATTTCTTTAATTTTTTTCTTTACACATTACTAAAACGTGATTGATCGGTAAACACTGTTATTTACTGTATTTTGGTAAATAATAGACTATTATACAGTAAAGATTAAGAATAAGGATTAAGAATGAACTCTGAGCAATAGTTATATGATAATATTGTTTAAAGGAATTCATCTTGTAGGACTGAAGATAACTAGAGGTTTTATATATGTGGTATAAAGTTTATTGGATTAATTTTTGAGGCCACTGACTCACCCCCCCTCTCAGTTATTCTAACATATAAAAGGTGATACTGGTAAGAATCCTTATGAATTATGGCATGGTCATGGTCCTACTATTAAAAATTTTTGTATAAAAATACATTCATGAGACCTTATCATCTATTTTAACTCAAATTGACTAATTAAGCTATTTGAAATCAAAATAATCAAGAACATCTCATTTTTCCCTATCTAAGAAGACTAAATAAATGCTCTGAGATGCAAATGAGAAATCCTAAAGTGACAATACTTAGAATGAGAGTGGAAATGATGCACAATTATGCTAGATTATGATGAATTAAATGCTAATTATGCTATTGTAATGCTAAATTGAATTCAAATTACTCTAAATGTGAATGCAAATTTGACTATAATGGTGATGAAAATGATAGTGGATGTAAAGTGGTGATTTGTATTGACAAATGCCTTCTATTCATAAGATTTTCCCAAGGGTAGGGGGTAGAGTGATTTAACCATGATTGAATGAGAGAGGTTGAGTTGTGTTTCAAATAGGGGGACACAATGACAAAATGAAGGGTGAGGATAGAAAAGCTTTGGAGTGATCCATATGCTCCCAATCTTCTCCTCTCATTAGCTAATTGATTTTTGTTCCTTAGTGGTTGTCGAAAGAATTTAGGAATTAATTCAAACAATTAATTAAATTATCCATGTAGGGGAATTAGATGGGTTGGATTTGATTTATTTAATTGAACTATATAAGTAATTCATTAAATTAATTACATAGTTTATTTGATTTTTCAACTTTAATTAATCCCTTTTGTCTTAAATTTAATTAATTAAATGTATTTGTTAATTAATCCATGATTTTGACTTGATTTGACCACTTTGACTTTTTTTGACCAATTTAGGGTGTATACAAATGTCCCCCTTTGAAGCAATGTGCGAAGCACATCGTTTCAAAGAATACTCGATGTTTGATGTCAGATCTGATGTCCAATTTTGATGTAGATAATGATGCTTGATTTGGTAATTGATGTCGATTTGATGAACTTGATGATGTAATACTGATATCTTGATGATAAAACCTCGATGTGATTCCCTGCTTATAATTTTGAATTGTTTGTCATGTTTTGAATGATTTTCATGGTTACGATCCTATGCCCCCTCAAGAAATGAATTGAAATAAATGTTGTCAATTTTGATGATTTCTAAACTTTAAATGAGTTTATGATATGTCAATGAAAATTCTCATTTCAATTTATTTCCTAATAAGCAATGATGCGTACAAATGCCCTGGTCAATATGTTGTATTAAAAAGGAACTCATTTTTAATTAAATGATGTGGAAAAAATATGCCACCAAAAGGTAAAAGTGGGTTTAAAAGTGAAAAGAGTGTTTTTCCCTCTCATTTGTACATCTACTTTTTGAAAATTCCTGTCTTCAGTGGTGCCAATCTGAGAGAATTGATTTGAATGTGGGAGGCATTTTCAACATCCAAGAGCATATGGAGCTCAGGTATGTTCCAATTTTTTTTTATTCCTTTCAAAATTGATGTATGTAACTTAAAATTTGATGTAGGTGCTGGTTTTTATTCATTTTGGAATCTTTTTGTGCATTTTGGTGCATATGCAAGAAATTTTAGCACCTATGCAAGATGATAGATCACTTCCATGATTATTTTGAGTTCTTGTGCTAGGACTTAGGGAAGTTTTGAGCACTTATGCTTCCTTTTTGAGCACTTACACCCTTTTTTATGGCATATTCCATTTGTTATAGCACTTCTACAAGAAGTTCTGGCATCTATACACTGTTTTGGGCAATGTGAATGTGTTTGTGCACTACCACAAGGAGTTGTAGTGCCTATGCACACTAGGAGGCAAAGTGGAGGTTTTTGTGCGCTCCCTTGACTAGTTATGGTGTCTATGCATGCCTAAGACATTTTTCATGATGTTTGGGCACTTCCATAAGGTTTTGGAGTGCCTATGCATGTTTAGGAGCATTTTCCATGAGTTTAGGTGCTTCCTTAACTAGTTTTGTCTCCTACGCACATTCATGAGCAAGTTGTTTAGGTAATATGCATACCAAAATAGCTCCAATGTATGATAGTTGTTTGATTTTTGCACTTTTGATTGAATAACCTGTCGTAGTTGATCTATTGAATGATTATTGATGTCAATTCCCTAATGCATGATGTTGATTTGAACTAATTTAAATGATGTCAATCTTGATAATTATATTGATGTTTTTGATGTTAATCTGAAACAAGTTAGATAGGTTGATGATGATATGATATATTTCATTCTCAAGAGCTAGAGAGAATAAATAGGTTAATGCACTCAAGAATAGAAAAATAGATGATAGGTTGAATAGTTTGATTAACTTTAGATGATCAAATGATAATGTTGATTGAGTGATTATTTTTGATAAAAAATAGGTTTCTTTTAGGAAATTGAATGTTCAAGGATTATACCCTTGTAAATTTAATATGATATATGATTTATGTCCAGATGATAGATGTGTGATTAGGCGATGCGGTTTGAGATATCTTCTTGGTATGCCCCAATTTAGGATGAACAGGGGTTTACTTACTACCTTATTAGAATGATGGAATTCTGATCAAAACACATTTCATCTTCCTATGGGTGAGATGATGATTATGCCTAAGGGTGTGTATAGGATCTTACAAATTCTAGTCATGAGAGAGTTGGTATAATATGATTCAGTTTATGATGGAGTAGTGTGCAGATCAAGGCATTACGTCTGTCGTTGGATCAAAAGAGACCTAATTGACATCTTAAAAAGAAAAAGATACCACAGGGACTTTAGACTTAGGAAAAAATCAATACATGGGCCCCACTAGGATAAAGGAGTTAAAAAGGAATGACCCCCCAAATGAAAACTCAAGGCACATGGTTAAAGTGACTTAAGTAGCCCCAAAAAGGTAACACAAGAAAATAAAAGGCACAAGAGACTTAGGGTTTAGAGAAAAAAGGAACTAAGGGTTGGACCAAAAGACAACTAGGGCTTAAGAACAATGCTCAGAAATAATAGAAAAAGGTAGGATTGAGTACCATGGAAATAATTTTTTGTAGTCGTAATAGAGATTACATTAATTACCTGTTAGGTGTCATGCCCCACTAGGGACCCCATGAGAGATTAACCCAAAATATGCTACTAAGTTTACAGAACAATTTTCTTTTAATAATTTACACAACAAGATCATACAATAATGTAGAAGAAATAACAACACACTCACATAAATGAACACAAACATAGATTAAAAATATCAAGGGTTCCATGATGCAGAATAACTTAATACATAACTCAACATCTACATATCATAACCATAATATTACACATCTATAAATGAATAAAAAATATACTTCATCATTAGATGAACATACAAATACAACTAATAACATAGGGTATACTTCAAAAACTCACATCCACTGCACATATTGTAAGATATGTAGTAATCACTCTAATACACAGTATGAGACAATATCTAGAATAGGTGTCACATTCGATACACTAAAACAAGATTACACTAAAGATATGGTAAGATCAAAAACTCCACAGAAGAATAAGAAGAAATAACTTGATACAAGGATCATCCACCACTGGTACAAGGACGCCGAATCTCAACAGGAAAAGAATCACTACCACCCATCCTTGTGGAACAATAAAATTCCACCCACCATGCTGAAGAGATAGCATCAGGACCCATTCGGATAACAATCACAAGCCCAATGAAATGATAACTAATCAAAGAGAACTTGAAAGACTTATATCTCAAAATGTACTAAACATACTGCAAGGTAATACTCACTAATCTAGAGGCAATAGACACATGTAGGTACCTAGGTTGCATATAGATAAGTGTTATCACATTAATCTAACCCTTGAGTTTTGTCCTAGTAGCCTCTCTGGACCCTGACACTCAAGTCACTATATGCAATATCAATAACCCCTCAAACAAACAAGGCTACCAACTATGCCAGAACCACACCTCTCAAGGTAGAAAACATCATCTCAACCTCCATGTTAGCCTATACTTGTGCTCAAGAATGGGTGAGGAAACATTATCTTATTAATTCATTTTAAACCCCAATTAATGTTTCATGTTATCACTTATTAAGTCAACTTATAATAAGTGATCCTAGAAGCCACTTGTTGGCCCTGATGCTTATTGCAAAACACCCCCATCTAAACAAGTAGATAACCTACCTTAAGCTCACATATCACACATAGATCTCAAAAGGTACATAAACATGAAAGCCAAATCTAGTTCCTTATAAGATAATAGGAACAATCATAACAAAATAATCACACAATCAAGGTGTCCATAAAACATGAGCTTAAAACATAGGTTGGGTACTACAATTGAATCACCAAAATGCATAAGTATAATAAAATAACCAAACCATCCACATGACATGAGCTCAACATGTGATTGAGCATAAAATATAGAGGTTACAAAAAAATTATAGATACAAGTAGAGAAAACATGCATTTGACAGAAAAACACAACCCCGACCTCTAGATTTCAGACCCTCAAAAGTCCATATATGTTCTCCCAAGTAAACAACCATGAGAATAAAATTCATGCAATGAAGAAAGAAAACACCACTCACACTTATTCCAAAACTATTCACTTTAAATATCTTTCGAAAGGTAGATGCATACTAATTAAAAAAAAAACCTTCTAAGAAAATAGGTCAGTTAATTATAATTCACCCAAAATAATTCCATCTATAAATTAATGACAAAATAAAATAAAATCCTCTAATTCTAGTGCTTAACATAAATAAATCCCTCATGGTGAAATTGTTGTGGAGGATTTACGGAGATAAAAAATAATGGAAATGTATCATTAAAAGAAAATATCTCTTCCTCAATAATTCTTTGGAGGACTTTATAGGTGATGACAATAGTACTAATGGCTCCTTCATTTGGACTAGTATAAAATCTACGAAAGACCTGATTGTAAAAGGAAAAAGATGGAAGCTGGGAGACAGATGTAGAATTGATTTCTGGGATGATGAATGGATCAAATCTGAACCTCTGTCCAACAACCAATACTAGAAGAAAATCATTGAGAGAATCAAAGAATCTATTGGCACTAAAGCCATTGATTACTGGCAGGACAACAAGTGGAAGAATTTGGGAGAAATTGATGTTATACTTTTCTCCCTCCAGCATGAGCTTTAGACTTGGCATATGAAAGATAACATCCAAGATTTGATTGTGTGGAATCCTACTTCTGATGGCAAGTACATTGTGGCCTCCGTTGTTAATATCCTTTCTGAAAGAGAGGAAAGGCCTCCCTGTTCCTTTGTGTGGTATAAAAATCTTATACCTAAAATAAATTTCTTCTACTGGATATTAATTCAAAATAAACCGCTGATTCTTGATAATATCTCTAGGAGGGGTATAAATATTGTTAATAGATGTAGTCTTTGTTTTGAAAATTCTAAATCTTGTGATCATATCATGCTCCACTGCCCTTTCACTCTTAAAGTTTGGGATATCATCTTTAGAAAATGGAATCTCTATTGGTGTTTTCCTTCTGTTTGGCAGGATTTTGTCGCTCAATGGAGCTACCCACCTCAGAAATTTATAGACAAAGACCTTTGGTTCCTCATTCCTCCTCATTTTTGCTTGAGAATTTGGAAAGAAAGCAACAATAGAATCTTCAGAGAAAAGCAGTCTACCCCTGAAGTGGTAGGAAACCAAATTTGTAGGGCGCTGGAAGAAAAATTCCTCTCATCTAAATCTGAGTCTAACTTTAGTAAGAGGGAAAGTGACAGAAATGACAGAGATCTTAATCCTACCAATTAGAGAGCCATGGCTACTTGGAATTCACCCCTTGTAGACTGGGTTAAAGCTAACTGCGATGGGGCCGTGCAGGGAAACCCGGGAACTGCTGGAGGAGGAGGCATAATAAGAGATCAAAATGGTAATTGTGTTGGTGTGATTGATTCTCCGTTGGGAATCCAATCTAACCATAGGGTTGAGGCTATGGCAGCCCTCAATGTTATTTTGCTGGCAGAGGAACTGGGCTATAAGAAAGTCTGGCTGGAGGGAGACTCTTTAAATATTATTAATAATATTAGAGGAAAAAGTAAGGAATCATGGAATATTGATCATATAATTGCTAAGATTAATAATGTGGCCTCAAAATTTACTTCATTTTATGTCACTCATAATTATCGAGAAACTAACCAAGTGGCGGATAGTCTTGCCAATATTGGTGTGAAGAATGATGTCACTTGCAAGTGGCACAAGAACCTTAAAATTAATGATAAGGTTGGATTATTACTCAATTATGATTGGGTTAATCATAAGGTAGGTGAATTCATTTGAATTAATCATTCTGATTAATGTTTATCCGATCTAGGGTACGACAATGGTGTCGAGCCATGTGAAGTGTCAAACTTATGATGAATTACTTCAGATGCAAGCTTTCTGGGGTATCATTAATTACTCGATGTTTTTGAATACCTGTATTCATTTTGAGATTAAAATAACAGTGAGAGAGGTTATACCAAGACTGAAGAGAATGAAGAAATGGGGGGAGATTTGAAGAGAGAAGAACCTGCGGAGTGTATATGGAGGAATGAAAAAGAGGTGTGGAGAAAGCTCAAGAAGGGTAAATTTCATAGATACTTAAAGCATCTCCATGGAAACAACAAGGAAGCGATGAAAGCTTTTGTTAATGGGTGGGAGAATGAGAAAGTGAACATTCTGGGCAAATCTGTCAAGCTCACTCTGGACCGCCTAGTAAAAATTATGGGTCTCCCTTTGGAGGGAATGCATTTTTCAAAAGACAAAAAAGAGGGAAACAAAGGGTATAAAAAAATCCCTAAGGCTGATGAGGAGAGGGAAATGCTCATGAAGGGTGATCTAGACTATGTCAATCTATCAAACATTAAGCACATATGGGCATTCTGATGAAGGGGTGCTCCCCTTAATACCACAAACACACGACATAAACAAAGAGAAACAACAAAAATTTGTAAGAACAGAAAATTGGCTTCTTATTGGCTCCACAAATGTGGAATTACAAACTTCAGAATTACAATATCAAAAGCCACATGGGCATCCCTTACAATAATTTGTAGAACAAAGCCTCAAATAACCACCC
>MU225064.1:645166-667079 GCA_018584345.1 Thuja plicata
TATATATATATATATATATATATATCAGACCCCTTTGCACTACCTCAAAGACCGACGACCATGGGCTGTCGAGTGGCCAAAATCGCTGTCGTGACAGCTAGGGTTGTAGGTGGGGTTAAAAACCCCTGCCCAAAGCTCAACAAAACAAATATTATATATACATATATATGTATATATATATTAAAACAACAAGCCTCTTTTTTTTTAATAAGAAAGTTTACAAAATGAAAAAGGACAATATACATGTATATTATATTTTCATACCAGAAAATATGTATACATATATACACATAATATAAATATTTTTGAATATACAAATTGTTTTCTTAAAAATCTATTTTAAAAAAAAAAATTCTACAAAAGAATACATGCCCATATGCAATTTATGCTTGAATGCTCATATGCATATATATTTTATCTGGTTTTCTTTCCAGGTTAAAATGTAAATCCTTTTTTTTTGGATTGTTATCAAACTCTATTATATTAAATTTCCAAAATTCCTTTGATGGTTCGCCTGTAAGATTTCTCAAGAAGATCCTAGGTTTTCAACAAACTTAATTAAACATAATTTTCTCTAAATTTTATATAGAGGTTTATAAATCTGGGTTCTACAAGATTTTCTTTCCACAGTAATTCATTTACAAATTTCCAATTTCTTCAAACACAATGAATAACAATTCAATAATATAAAACCAAAATCATTCTCCATAATCAAATTGCATATCTAATCAAACAATCACGGGGAAGACAATCTTTTCAAAAGTAAAAGTTATAAAAGATCTCAAAGCCTACCTTGAATTCACCAAAAAATCTGAAACAACAATGGCCTTAAACAAAGATTTGAAGATTCTAAAATACTCCTATGCTTTGAAAAAATCCTTTAAACAATACCAGACAATTTCTCCAAAACCCCCAAATAATCACTCTTTCTACAATAATCCATCACCAATTTTCAGACACCCAATTCCATTCCTCCAAACTTGTGTATCTCCAATTATGAAAACTAATTTCTTAAAAAAAGAAAATCACTTTCCCTAATTCATGCAAACCCCAGAATTGGGAACTCAACTCAAATTTTCATAATGGAGTGTTTAACTCAATTTTTTCTCCACTTCTAATTTCTCAACTCAACTTTTGATTTTGAGAGAAATTATCAATTAAATAAAATAAATACCTATCTATTGCAACTCATAATTAACAATAAAACAACTTGAATTTAATCTCCTATTTTAAATTTTATCAATTCTATTATGCAAATAATTGCCAAAATAATATTAAATTGAGAATTAATATTTAAACAAAATATTAATTATGCAACTATATAATTAAATAAAAAATAAATCAATAAAGTCTTTTAAATACAAAATTTGGAATAAATAAATAATTAAATCTAAATATTCTATACTTGGACTTTTTCAATTAAGTCTACTTATTAAACATAGGTATTTAATTAACTCTCATTATATTAATACTCCTATATTTAATATCTAATAAAAAAATATAGTTTCAGGCATAATAATTTACTAACAATAATTATCCTTAACAATACTAAATTCACATAAAGCACAAATGCACATCAACCAATAATAGACACACACAATGAAAATAATCAAATCAAAGCACCATCAAACTCAACTGGAAGGGATCCATGAATTCATGCCACCCGATGAATTTGGGTGGGTTGGTCAATCTGATACTTGTCCAATCTCAAGACAAAAAGGCTTAGGATAAGGTTTTGGGTATGGTTGTTAACTCTCCTGTTTTACCATTGAGACACTGTGATATGGCTATTGGAAATGGTTTGAGTACCTAAGAGGGGAGGGGTGAATCAGTTACCACAAAAATAAATCCAAGTCCCTTAGATGTCTTAATCAAACTTATCACTGTTACTCGGTTAACAAATATATTCTGTTGCTACTCGGTCAATAAAGAAATATTAAGATATTAACTGTGATTATCCTTTAGTGACTAAGTGCAAAAAAACAAAGCTGTAACACCCTGATTTGGTCTGCTTTGACCATAGACCCTATTTTCTCTAGGTGTGATCATACCCCCAATTATGTCAAGACAACTCTTCAATCGGTTGGCATAATTCTTTTTGAAATCAAATTTAATTTCCTAAGCGATTTAATAACTAATTTACATTAATTGCTTTACCCAATCCAATCAAATAAACTCAATTCAATAAAAAAACAAATCAAAACATGGCTAAGGTAATTGATTTAAAAGGAATTAAATAAAATCCTAATTATACCTCATCACTTGCAAAATCAATCCCCTAGCCTAATTAATTCAATTTGGCTATAGTCCCAATTAAATATGATAAAGTAATCAAAAGCTTAAATAATTAATAAAAATCCCTATTATTGAGTGAATATATTATTTAAATAATTCATTTCATTAATATTCCCTGTAACCTAACCAATCTCAACTACCTAACCATAAGTTCAAACTCATCCCAACCCCTTCTTACATGCTAATTCTTCTTAATTAGCTAATTAACCCTAATTAGCTAATCCCCCCTCCACTCATTCTCTCTTCTCCCATCTCTATCTCCTTAATCACCTATCTTAAGCCTTAATATTAATCCTAAGCTACTCCTAAGCTTGTCACATTCCAAATTTTGTGATTAGGAATTCAACCCTCCCTCAAAATTCAAAGTTCTCAAGCTTGACCTTAAACTCTCACCCATGCTCCTTAAACCCTAACCCATACCTCATTAATGCTTTCATAAATGAAGCATTAATGTATCTTGTGCATTCTCTTCCACACTCTTCATTAATGAGTCTTACACCCTCATTAACGGCTTCCCTTCTAGATCTTTCTCCCCTTCCTCCATTTATTTTATAAATTGGATGGTTTTTGAGCTCAAATGACCGTTAATTTTTAGAGTTGAAAGCATTCTTATGCTACCCATATTTGGAGAGTTGAAAGAGAAAACTTATGTTGCTCACATTTTAGGGACTTATATTGCATTTTAGCTTATTTCTTATTTGCATTGTTAAAATCTTTCATCTTGGGGTTAAAATGGACTTTTCTTGAGCATATTAGATTAATTTCATTGGAATCTTTCATTCTAGGTTGTATATGTCACTGATAAATGCATAATCTGAGGGCATATTATGGCATTTGTTATACTCCTCCTAGATAGGAAGCAATAGATCAATTTTAGTGATTTATGTGAAACCCTTGAATTTTATGATTTTTCACTAATATAATAACCTATTGAAGTGTTGTGTCTTTCTTAACAGGTGCATAAAATTACACACACATTTCTGGCACCCATCGTGGGGCCGATTACTCCTCAATTTTCATGAAATTCTGGTCTTTGTTCTTAACATTTTTGAAGTTTGCTGGCAATTTATCATTTTGGGTTAAATAGATATCATTTTCGAGAATGATCTATCGTCTGCGGGAAATCTTTCATCATCTTTGGGAATTTTGATATTGTATGTTGCTTCAATGGCATCCATTTTGGAAGGTAAAAATTTTTCTTTAATGCGTCTTTGGTAACCCCTTTATCGTTTTGGGTATGTTTTATCATTTCATGTAAAAGGGTTATCATTTTGGGTAAAGGTTAGTGTCTGGGGTCAAAATTTTATTGTTTTCAGGTTTTATCATTTTGGGTCTCTGTCTTATCATTTGGGTTACATAGAGCAAAAATACAGAGTTCTTTCATTGATAAATTTGATTGCTAACTTGCTAACTTGGTTGTTTTCATGATTTTGATCATATTTTTAGCAGCCTAACATGTTTTGCAGGTGTTTGAATGGATTAACTTGATTTTTTTATTCAAAATTTTAAACACTTAACACACTTTCCAATCACTTGTTAAATCAATCAGATTAGTATGCTCTTTTCCTCCAAGGAAAATCAGAAAATCAAAAGTTGGTTTAAAACTTGAAAGGAATTTAGAGTAAATGGACAAAGTAAATTCACTTTTCTAAAGTTGAATAGTAATTAAACAATCAAAGCATTAAAATCTTGTGGTAAATGAACAAGTTCAATCATCTAATTCTTTTGGGATAGTAATTAAATAATCAAATCACTAAATCTTGTGGGAAAAGAACAAGCAAACTCATTGTCTAATTTTGGGAAAGTAAATGAACAAGAAAATCACCTAATTTGGGGTAATTGATCAACACAAATTTACTCTCATATGCTTTGTTCTTTCTTACAATACGAACTTAAAAGTTGATTTTAAGCTTATTACTTAGTCTCACTAGAGGATTTTCTCTTCTTTCCAAGTGGAGAATCAAAGACTCGTCATGGGGGATTGAGTTTTGAGTTAAAAAGTTTGAGGAAATAAATATGCTTGATGTGTTTTGGATAAAATGACATGGAATAGGAGAGTATGCTCTTCTTCTTTTGAAGAATTAGAAATCTAGAACTCCTGAGCTCGCCAATCCTTTGTATGCTTATTTAACATTAGAGGGCCTGTCAGTTGAGAAAAAAATCTCCTGGAACAACCTAAGTGAGGATAGGTTTATGCCAACCCTTCCAACTCACTATAAATAATTGTTTCCTTGTAGGCTAAAGCCTCGGAAGATGGAATCGGTTTTGTTCTAGGAATTTTGACATCATTCCCTAAACATGCTTGGGTATGTGTAGACCGGAGCCACTTGAATCTTTCTTGCGAAACTACACATATTTGAGTACTCATAGGCCTATACGCCTCAATTTTTCCTTATACAATTCTATGGAAGATAGTTTTGAATGGATTGCCCCATCATAAACAAACAAACTTTGTAGTTGAACTACCCGATTCATCCTCAAAAAGGCGATAATCCTTGTGCAAGGAAAAAAGTAATTTCCCTAAGATACGCGTCATATCATGCCCTCACTTGCATTTGGATTTGGCTAATATGAAATTATGACTGGAGCCATTGCGTGCTTAGTGATGGCCATATTCTGATTAGCATTTGAGTGTGTACCTAAGTCTACGAGCAAGGATTTTCATGCTTTAATTAGAAAATAGGATGTAAGGATGTGTCTATTCACCCCTAATAATGCAAATCTTCTTGATGTGTTTGAAAGCTCATTAACGAGATAAATCATTCAAACAAACAACAAAATTCAATCCTTTGGCTACATGCTATATTTTTCACTCACTGGAAAGATGCAAAAAACAACCTATTATCAGACAAATTTTCATGAACTTCAAGACAAATTAGACACCAAATTAACAGAACAAAAAACAGTCATTTTTGGTTAATCTTGGCTCACATCTAGTTTTGCAAAAGCTCGCATACAAAGTGTTGCATTTGGGACAGTGGGCACTTTCATAGTTTCCTCTCAGAGAAAATTAGGTTATTTGGGTACCTTTTGGCTCTTTAGTCTGAACCTTTTTTTTTTCTGGTCTCACTATTGCTGTTTCAAATACTTTTTTAGACATCTATGTTGCATGTCTTGTCAGTCTCTCACAATCAGTCTCAATATGTGTGGTCTATTCATTTTTCAAAACAACTTGATTCCCAGCTCACTATCAAGGCATTCTAACCCTTTGACGCTAGAATCATTTACTTCCACCAAAACACAAACAACACTTCTACCTAGACACACTCACTTGAATGATTTGAGACCTCACTTGATACTATCAGGAAGCTTTGGCAAAGTTGATATACAACTTCATGGTTAGTACAAGATGCAACAAGTATTTTTTTGACGAATCAAAAGTACCTCCTAGATCACTACACTATCAACAAGGAGAAACATCTTGTAGTTCCTTGCTTGACTTAGACTCACCAGAAATGGAAAGACCCACTCATGAATGGAGTAAAGGTTTTCAAGATTACAACAATGACGAAAACCAAAAAAATGAAGATAGTGATGGTGAAGAAGAACAAAACATTGACTGTCATTTGTTTGATTTAGAAAATGAAGAAGACATTACTAGAGAAGAATACAATAAACTCAAATAGAGTAAAAAATTCCAAAAAACATTGGAAAAGATAATTGGTGAAGACAAAGAGAAATAATTTTTCCATCTAGCATCCACCATAGTAAAATTACCTAAATATTATGATGTTGAACAACTAAAGGAAAAGCAGGTGTCAACTCCTATCTCTATTCTCGCCAAACAACTAACCTTGATGCAAACTGAGCTTGCAAATCTCAAACAAGAGAAGGCTAAACCCAAGAAAAAATACTCTTTGGACTCCATTTGTCTATTTCCTTTCAACAAGAGTATTAATATGGTTATGTTTCCTCCCAACATGGCAAGGCCAAAATATGACAAGTATACGGGAGAGACTGACCCACATGATCATGTGAGAGAGTTTTGTTCTCTAAGCATAGAGTACATGCATGAACCTACATACTTAATGAGGCTATTCCCAGGAAGCCTAGGTGGAAATTCTATGGAGTGGTTCTCAAAACTCACACCTAAGGTAAAAAATTTTGAGGAGTTAATTCAACGGTTTATCCAACATTACTCCTATAATATACAACATGATGTAACCATGATGGATCGGTGTAGCACAAAACAAAGAACTGGAAAATCCTTTACACACTTATACAAAGGTGGAGGAAAGGCTTTGCAAGGTATTCAAGAGCTATTCTCGAATCTAAAAAGATGGAAATATTTGTTAATAACTTGATAATTGAGTTGAACTATGCATTGCAAATGCAAGATTCCCCTAGCTTTGACAAGATGATCAAGAATTCCATCCATATTGAAGAGGTCATGGTTAAAAAGGGAGAAATCACTCTCCAAAGTGATAAAAAATCTACCAACTCCAACAACAAGCCTAAATGTGGAAACAAAACAAGAATGTTGTTAACGATGGAGTGGTAGACATTTCTAATGCTTATCCTAAACCAAAAGTGTTCAATCTGATGAATAACATGCAAGCAAGTAAAGATGCCAAGGTAAAAACCTCCATACCTAAAACAAACAATGAGAACAACAAGGGTCGGCCATGGACTTCCAAACCTCAAAGAACATTTACTCCTTTGGGAGAACCTCTTGAGACCATTTTAAAAACACTCTTGGACAAAAAATTTCACACGATCCCAGATTTAAAACCATGGGAACCAGAAGTCAAACCAAGATGGTGGGATAACAATTCTTATTGTGTATTCCAAAAAAACAAAGGACATAAGACTAATAACTATCTTAAAATCAAACATGTTATCCAAGACCTTAATGAAGGAGGCAAGATCAAAGTAGAAAGGCACACCACTAATGAAGACCATACAACATTTAACAAGCCATTCCCTAATTATGAGAAAGGGGAAGCATCTAAAGGTAATGGAAATGAAGTAAACTATGCCTACTCTAATAATGATAATGTGATCAACATGCTAGACATTAAAACTGAATCAATTAATGTGGTCACTATCAAAGGTGTTCAAAACACATTTTCCCAAGCAAATGTGGTAACCTAAAGTCAAGCACAAGTCACAATCAAAGCACCTAATTACTCATCAAAACTAGAAACAACTTCCAAGGTACCCATTGTCACTATTCCCAAACCAGGGGCAACAAGACAAACAATTACTATTCCCACTGCGAACTATAACTTGGTGGATCAATTACAATGAGCCTCTGCTCAAATTTCCATTTTTGAGTTACTTAAAATCCCCTCATTGCATAGGGAAATTCTTGAACAAGCCTTGCATGTAGCAAATGTGCCAAAGACATTGATGTAGAAAAATTCCAAGAAATGGTTAATCACATCTCAGCACCACATTAACTTTCTTTTTCAGAAGAAGATGATAAATCATTAACACATCCGCATAATCAACCCCTTCATATTGAAGTCCTAATTCATAAATCCCGTGTTAGATGTGTATTGATAGATCGAGGTGCAAGGTTGAATATTTGTAGCCTTAATCTAATCAGAAAGCTGGGTCTCTCAAAAAAAACCATTGATTCAAGAAGCAAAATCACTATCAAAGCTTATGATGAGGAAGAAAGATCCTCTAAAGGTCTCATTGTTCTACCCATCAGAATCAGACCAGTTGAGAGAAATGTTATATGTCAAGTTCTAGATCTACCCTTGGCTTACAACATACTATTAGGGAGACCTTGGATCCATGAAATGCAAGAAGTACCATCTACTTACCACCAGTGTATCAAATTCCCACATAATGGGGTGGAAGTGACAATTCCTGCAGATGCCAGTTATACTTGCAACAATGTTAAAGCAGGAAGTATGGTCCCCCATAACAAGGAAGTTACAAAAGAAATTATACTTGAGACTACCAAAGAAATGGTTATGAAAAGATTTGGAAAGACCTTAAAACTTGAAGAAACTAGTATGGGAGAATACAAGCTAGACATGACCCCATCATTGATAGAACTTCCGGTGTCACCAAGATTTTATGGGAAGCCTTCCCCATCATTCACACCTGTTACATCTAAAAAATAGGAAATCTATAAAGCAACTGGTATGGTTAAGCATCTACCTTCTGTTATGCCCTGCATCCCTGTCCCTACATTTTGTGTGCAAAATGTTGGGTCCCCCTTTTTTCTTTCTTCTTTTGGCTCTTGCCTTGTCTTTTTTTCTTTCTTTCCTTTGTTTTCCTTCTCTGGGGTTTTCTTCCCCACGGTGTTGTTTTGTTTTGTTGGTCTCTCATGTCTCCGAGACCTGGTCTCAGAGTTGGTTGTCCTTTGTCAGGAGCCAGATTCTAGACTCTGGGATTCTTCGCTGTGATGTCTTCTTTCCTTAAGGTGGCATCGTTGCATGGAATCCCCGGGCCTGGATTCTGGAGGTTTGTCTGTCCAGAGTTTGTGGAAGGAAAGGTGACTTTCTTTTCACCGTGGGTATAAATAGAAGTTACCTGTCATTTTCACATTTACCACAATTAAGCACTTGAGAAATCAGAGCAATTTAAGAGTGATTTGCAGTGATTTAGTGACAATCCAATGCTAACCATCCTGAGCATTCTTGAGTAATTACGGGTGGTTTGTGGTGGCAAGTTGTGATTTTTTGGTGGTTGAAGCTATTGCAGAGCTTTCGTGAAGGTTTCCTTTCCTTGTCTTTCTTCATTTTCAAGTTGGTGCCTTTCCTCCCACTCATCTTTCCTTCTTTCTAGTTTTGTTTGTTTTTGTCCCGCTCTGGCTTTCCTTGTTTGTCTTGCATTTCTTTTTGGTTCGCCGCCTGTTGGTGGGTCAGCTCTGCCAGAGGGTTGTCCACCCTCTGTGTAGATGTAGTCTAGTCTGTAGATGGTGTAGAAAGTTGTAAGTATTCTATACATTGTCTGGTTTTTGTGAGTAGCCACTCTGTGATTTTTGTATATATGTAAATTTGGTGTATATCTATTGCATATCCTTCCAGTCTGAATGTATATAATTTTTAGCTTTGGTATATATTCCATGTGTATTCTTCCTAGTAGCCTAGCAAGTTCACTGTGCTGTGTCTGTTGTTGGTTTCTAGTCCGTGAGCTCGCTCTGTGCTAAATACTACCTGGTTGAAACTCGAATCTCGACCAGTTTCAAAGAGGCAGTTTTCTCTCTCCTTCGTAAAATAACTTGACTTTCATTTATTTCCCATGCATGCATTTAAACTTGTCCAAATAGCCTTCACTTTTTGCGCATTCAGACAATTGGCTCTGCTATTGTCACCATAACTCCCATTTATTATTCACCCACGTGGCACCCACGTGGGTCTGATGGCTCACTTTTGTACACACCTACCAATGGTTACTTCCTCGGGCTCTAGGTCTCTTGCCATCACCCATCCCGTGTCCTCTTTTTGCTAAGTATGAAGAAACCCCCGGACCCAGATGATTAGTTAAATCTCTAAGTTTGCAATATGAATGTATGATTTCCAGATTTTTTGAATGAAACTAACTTGATTAGGGGAAGCAAACACCACGATGGTAAGATCTCCAAACCTTGAAATTTTTATTTATCTATGCGTTCTGATGGTTGCCTTGCCTTGCAGATTTCTAGAAGCAACAAACTTGCAAATATATCTAAAGCTTCCACATTCTCACCACCCAGAAGTCCAAAACTACCCTCTATGGCGGTTACCAAGGTGATAGTTAGATCTAAAATAGAGAAGGCCCTGGAGAAACTACCTATGAGCCTGAAATATGTAAAAGATGGAGTCATCGCGGGCTCAAATATTGAGTCCAAAGTCTAGTTTATCACCGACACTAGCGTTGAAATATGGCTAGAAATGTAGGCCTTGGTGAAGATTATGTACATTTAGAGACAAGCTGGAGATCCATTGGCCATTCAAATTGGGAACTCTAGGATTCTCAAGGTAGCTTGTTTTCCATGCTTTGTGTAGACACCAGAGCTCATTCTCACTCACACGGCATACTACAACACATCTATCCAGGCTGTTATGCTCACAACCCTGGAGCCAACAAGGTACCCTACTCCCATGGTGTCCCTCGATCTTGATACCTTCCAGAGGGGCTTGGGGATCCCCCAATTTGACAAACCAGCCATAGTCACCTAGTCAGATGCCTTGGCCCAATTCATTCAATAGGAGGAAGTGGCCTGTATATACATGAACAATCATTGGCTAAAGACCCCGAAGAGGGATCCCAAGAGGGTGAAGCTAGAAATCCCCAGGGCCGAATTTAAAGAAAGCATCCAAATGGGGATGATAGCCTTATGTCGGGTCTTCGAACAACAACATGCTTGAGAATTTTTTGGGTGGATGTACTACTTTTTGCTGGGTATTAGCATGGGCAAGGAGTATTTTGACTGGGCTGCTATAATCTCCAACCATGTGGACTCCCCGTTCCTTCAACTGGCCAAGAAGAAGAAGTTTTATATGACTTCTTATGTTCTCTGGGCCCTGCCACAACAATGGCCCCACACCAATGGATTACTTACAGAGGGCATGCTCAGGATCAACCTAGGACAGAAGGCCCCTTGGGACCACTTCCCACAGATATAATGGGAGGCCAACTTCCCCAATTTTTGTCAGGTACATGATGCCTTCGTTTACTACCACCTGCTCACACCCACCTGGGATGCAGGATACCATCTATCCATAGAGGCGATGAATTTGTTCTGGAGTTACGGACATTATTATATATAGCTTCAACAACATACATACATTAGGGTGACCAACTTCTCCGAGAAACCCTACTTGTTGCCCAAACACTGCAGGGACAAGATAATTCTCCTAGAATATTGCAGGTAGATAATGGAGCTGCATGCACTCTTTGCCTTAAAGAAGGTAACAAATATTCCATTCCCAATCACTTGTGGGAATTATTCATGCATTCTGCCTGCCATAAAAGAGGCAGATAATGAGCTTAAATGCTATAGCCTGGCAGAATTTTACTTGGCGCAAAAACAATTTGATCTGCATGGAAAGATTGCAACAACACTTCCCCAGGCCTTAGAGCCCCATCAATATCACATGGAGGACTTCTAGGAAGATTTCCAAGATGATGTGGAAGTCTAGGGGTGGAATTATGTCAGAATGACCGTAGGAATGATGGAGAGATTGAAGCTCCAGAGATTCCCAAAAGACTTCTTAGACACTAGCTCCATGGAGGATCCCCAGTATAGAGCAAACGAGATTGATAAATTGGCCCTTCCACCAGTGAATTGGGATGCCCAGGAAGGGCCCATGATTGAAGAGTTCACTCATAATGTAGTTGAAAATAGCCACCTCTACTTCAAAAAGGTGTGCCCTGGGAGTGTCTACCGGGTAGCCCAACCGATACCAAAGTTGACTTCGGGGGCCGGGACTTCTTCGTAGGGAGTAGATAAAGGAAAAGGAATAGCGACAACTCAAACCTCGCAAGAAGTCCCCATCAAAGAACAAATAAGGCAATCAGTGGTAGCCTCCTAGCAAATGCGAGAGAATCTAATCACATGGCTAGCTACTCTGGTGCTTATGGCTGGACCAATTTGTCCTCCCTCCTCCCCTTCACTAGCAGCCTTGATGATTAAGGCAACAGGGGTGGATCTGGTAGAGAAAGTAGTGATAAGCAATGCGGGGCCTCCCTTAGTTACCCAGAGGAAGAAGAGGCTTAGCCAGAAGCCTAAGGTAGAGTCAGAGCTGGGGATGCCCCAGACCTCACAAGTTGAGATCCTTTCTTCTGACTCCTTGGAGCCAGAAAGGGAACCAGAGCCTGCCAATTTCCTAGCCAACCCTCCTCCATAGGATGAGTTCTATAATTTTTTTGCAACCGACAAGTTTGGGAATCTACAGGGGGACATCGAGTAAATAGAGGCTGAAGTCCCAACACAAGAGGAAGCTGAGGATCAAAAACCTGTGCAAGAGCAGGAGGAATAGGTGGAAGAAGAGAAGGAGATAGAGCTATAAATCACCTTCGAGGTCCCAGAGATACAAGTTATGGGGGTGGACCAACAGAAGAAGAGTGAACAGGTGGCATCTATTGAGGGAACCAGACCTACAAGAGAAATCATAACCTCAGCCGCCACATTCCAAATGCCACTCCCTGGAGTGACCTTTGGGAAGGTAATAACTATGGCCCAAACATTAAATATATGCTCGGTACCTCCCCCATTGCCAAGGGATATACCAATAGAAGAAGAAATCCCGGCGATAGAGGCTGAAGAACAAAGAGAACAACAAGAGGAGGAAACCCCCAGGATAGCCAATGAGGGTCCAGACGAAGCTAAAGATACAGAGGACAAGGCAGAGGAAATAAAAATCATTGGGGGAAATGTTCTTGACGAAGCCCAAGATAAAGAGGAAGGGCCTGACGAGACTCACACCACTAAGGAGGAACAACAATAGGGCACCAGGGAAGAACTACAAGAACAGACTTTGGGAAATAAGCCACACCTATCACCTTAGTGGTTGGTTGAAAGAAAGAAAAGAAAAGCTTCATCCAACCCCAGAGCTCACCTCTCCCTAGCAAAAATGATGGCTCAGGTCTAAGGCCCACCAAAGGCCAAGAAAGCCTGGATGGTTCATACTCTTCGAACCAGGCTGGGAGGAGAAATAGTTGCGGTTGTTGCAACACCTCCCCCAGACATTGATGAGGCAACCACCAAGGCCAGATATTATGATATCACAGAGATATCACTGGGAAAAAGAGAAAAATAGGGCAAAGTGAACCTGTTAAAAGAGGCGACCAGAGCCGTGGAGGCCCGATATGAAAAGGAGGCCCAAAGGCTCAAAGTGGAAAAGGAAAAGACAGTGAACCTAATGGGATTTCTTACTGAGCTAGCCCAGCCTATTAGTGCCATTCCTCTAGAGGCCTTCACATCTAATGTGCCATTACCACATAGTGACATTGACTACCTGCGAGCAATGAAGAAGAAGGCCCAAGCGGTCGATGAGTGGGTCGCTATGTAGGTAGGAAACACCCGACGCTTCCTGGTATCCACCCTCCCAAATTTGTATGTGGCTTAACATGTTTTTCATTAGGTGGAAACTTTCATTAACATATGGGAGGGTGATATGGAAAATTATGAGGCCTGGAAGGTAGAACTTGAAGAACTCCTCGGTCTTGGGGAGGAAATGGTTTTTGAGTCCAGGATTCTGGGAGAAGAATCATTCAATTTTGTGAAAACCTAGTACTACAGAGTTGACCTCACATTGGAGGTGCTCAAGCAACTGGTAGGGGTTCTACATGATAAGATCAACGCGATCCAGTATTCTTCAAATATGTATAAGGCTTTTGTCACAAAGGTCTCCAGAGCTAACCCATTCAGCACTGACACATGCACTCTAGAGGAATATATTTTGGGTAAGTTTGATGAATTAATGGAGTCTAGATATCAATCCCCAGAGGGAGTGGACGGGACTCAAATGGAAAGATTAACTCGCATGATCCTTAGTGGCCATGATGCTGCAAAAATGGCTGATGAATTCAAGAATAATGTTCCGGAGCTAGGGGAACAAATCAAGGTGGCCAAATACAGGCGGTCTGGCCTCAAAGAGATTGATGAGGATGGAATCTCCCACCTCCTCTAGACCTTCAATGACAACAAGAAACAATAAATTTTCTTCGGGGGTCGGAGAAAACCCAAACATTTTGTATTCTTTATTCTTTCAGAATGCAAGTTCCCGGATCCTGGAGTCTGGGATCCTAAATTTTCTATTCTTTCGAGTGATCTGTGTCTCGGTCCCCGAGGCTGACCGGTCACTTTCAAAAGTGGTTAATAAATACTATTAAAGGGTAGTTGGCTACATCAAGGAACATTGGATCAATAGTTTGTTTTTTGACAGATGGTCTTCTCGAGGCACCGCTTTGGATATACACCTGGCACATTGGAGACAGGGCGCCGCATTTCCCATTTATGAGGCATGTAGCCTCAATCCCCAGGGGATCAGATTTCTTCCTTCTCTTTCCTGGCTCTCTTCTCGAGGTCGATTCTTCCACTCCACCTTGTCTCATTCTTCTGACATGTCATGCCTATTCTGTCTCAAGGTCTTTTGTAGGGTGGTGCAGGTAGTACCGGCCCCTGGATAATATATTCTATTGTACAGTGTAATGTAAAATAGGGTTAGGGTTAGGGTTAGATGAAAATATGTATAAATAGTAAGTCCGACCCTTTTCCAAGGGTCGACATAATTGATGATTTTGTAGTCCATAGTAATAGAGAAGCAGTATTTTCATTTCTATTGCAGAGCTCAATGCTCCTTCATCTTTTAAGCTTTTAATAGTTAGATGCTCCATGGGAGCCACCGTTGTACCACACACCAGTGCTTGCTGGAAGGAATATTAATGAGGAAGGGATGGTTCTTGCAATGATGTTGTTGGCACCTTGTCTTCTAAGTTAATGGTATTTTATGTTTAACATTCTTCATGTCTTCTTCTCTTATATTCTAAGTAGATTAATGAGATCCTTTCCCTTGCTACTGATCAAATATGAACTGATGGTTGTGTATTTCTTCAGTATTTAGTATAGTATATCAGAATATTATTGATGTATGGGATGTTTAAACATAACTATAAGTAGATGGAATACTTCTAACCCTGTAGGATCTTTTTTGATTTATTTGCTAAGTGTAGAATTCTTGGAGAAACCTCACCTTCCTGAATCCCCGGAGAGAACGAGTTGAAGAAACCAGCTATCCCCCTCAAAAATAGTCACATCTCCCAACTGAGCCCCGCACCATCGTGACCCGGCACCCAGGTGCTTGGAGGCCCAGGGAATCTCATTTCCCTAAATAGCCTTTGCAGGCAGAGTTGGCCAGTACCCCAGTACCTGGTGACAACTTATGACTATTGGCAGACCCGGTCACCAAAGTCCTGTCAACACCTCCCAAGGGGATGAAAACAAAGAACAAGAAGTCTTGGCCTAGCTTCACTAGGGGAACCAAAGGAAAAAGAGGTAAAACATGTAGAAATATCCCCAGAAAAGTATGGTAAAGGATAAATTCTTCTCAAGCAAATGGGATATAAACGGAAAGGACCTTTAGGTGACAAACCAAAAAGGACTTATTGAACCTATAAACATGGAATTCAAAGATACTAAAGATAAAACAAGGTTTGGTTTCAATAATAAATCTAAAGACCCTACTTCAAGGGATAGTCTGATCTTTGATGCAGGCAGTGATGAAGAAGAAGAAACATAACTAGAACAATGGTCCTATGAGAGGTTATTACATATTGGAATAGAGTATCCTGAATATCAAGGAGAAAGATATGTACCAAGCTTTGAGACACCACAAGACACCCATATCTCTTTGTTAACACAAGCTACTATTCAAGAGGTAGAAGAAACAACAAAAGACACTCTAGAGGGGCCATTTATAGCAACAAATAATGAAGACACACCCCAACAACAACATTCACATCCTAATTGGGGGAAGTTGGTAACAATCATACATGTCCTAGATTTACCATACTTTGATCTACAAGTGGCTAATAGAGTACATCAAGTAACTATTATTAAATTCTTAAACAGGTTTGATGATGAAATAACAGACTCCCACAATTATGAATGGGACGATCAATCTATTGCCATAGAGGACATTGAAATAGATGTGCATGTTTGAAGCTCCATCAAAAAATAGAGAGAATTATAACACTGCTCCTAACATTGTTGATGTTCCTGAAGAAGAGGAGGTATCCCTTCCCTGACTCATTGAAGAAGAAACTGGTATTTTCCTAGGTCTCAAAGAAATTCAAAGGCTACAAGCTAGGAGCCTCCTCCTACGATGAGATGAGGATGAAAGTTCCACTGATGAGTCACTAGATTTTGGTCCACATATAACTAACAATGACTTTGATAATGATGATCTGACTCTTATTGATCTAAACATTGAAGAGATAGACTTAATAGAATATGTCATGTCAGTTAATAGTCTTGATGCTGATGCAATGTTGTCCTTCCCAAAATCCAACTCCTTGTCTTTAATAAACCCAGACCTAATTGATTGGACTAATACGGATCCTACTCTTATCCTATACTTCCCTAATGACTACAGTTTGGCTTTCTACCTAAATTCTTGTGAACCTTAACCTTCTTCCACCAATGCAAGGAGCGTGAACATTTCACAGGAGGATATCAAGTTTCTCAGTCACAAATTGAAAAATAAAAAGAAGAAAATAACTAACGGTGAAAACCACATGATGGCAGTGTTAGATTCTAAAATAGTAAAAAAAAAGATGTATATGATGGTGAAAACTTCTCAGAGGCACCCAAAGATGAGATTCTTGATATCATCCCTAAAAAATTTCAAGAAAGATCTTCAGTTTCTATAGAACCAACAAAACTAGTTAACTTGGGCACAACTGAAGTTCCTCAAAGTGTTCACCTAGCACAATCTTTGTTAGATAAGGAGAAGATAAAATTCACTGAGTTCTTGAAAGAGAAAAATATCAACTTTGCATGGTCTTACATAGATATACCCTGTCTAGATCCTAAATTAATAATGCACCATTTATCTATAGCTCCTGGGATCAAACTCATGAAACAAAAACTAAGAAAGATGCATCCTCATGTTGCATTACTGGAAAACATAGAGCTAGAAAAATTATTGAAAGATGAATTCATTAGAGTCATTTCCTACACATGATGGATCTCTAATGTGGTCCCAGTGTCTAAATAAGATAAATCTACCAGGATCTATACAGACTTTAGAGACTCAAAAAAGCATGTCTTAAAGATGATTTTCCACTACCAAACATTGATATGATCATAGATCTAACAGCAGGCTATCAAATGTACTCATTAATGTATGGTTTCTTAGGCTATAACCAGATTAAAATTTCTCCTAAAAATCAAGAGAAAATCGCATTCACATGTGCATGGGGAACCTTTTCCTAGAATGTTATGTCGTTTGGGTTAAAGAATGCAGGTGTTACATACCAAAGAGCTATGACTACTATATTCCATGATATGATGCATAAAAAATGGAGGATTACGTGGATGAAACCTTAGCTAAATCAAAAGAAAGGACTACTCATTGATGACTTGAGGAAGATATTGGATCATATGGAGAAATTTCAAGTCAGGCTCAATCCAAAGAAATGTGCCTTTGGAGTCCAATCAGGAAAGCTCTTAGGATTTATTTCTTCAACAAAAGGAATAGAGGTAGACCCTGAAAAAGTCAAAGCTATACTAGAAATGACTCCTCCACGCAACATTAGTCAAATGAGGACATTACAAGGGAGACTCCAGTCAATCAGGAGGTTCATGTCACAACTTGCAGAAAGAGCACAACCCTTTACAAAATTGCTACACAAAGGTTTCACCTTCAAATGGGATGAACATTGTGAAAGAACTTCAAAGAATTAAAAGAGTACCTAGCTACTCCTCCCATTCTTATGGCACCTATTCATGGAAAGCCATTAGTCCTATATATTTTATCTATAGCTACATCACTGGGGGTATTTTTGACAGAAGAGGATGAAACTAAAAAGGAAAGAGCAATCTATTACATCAGTAGAACACTAGTATCTTATGCACTTAATTACAACATAATTGAAAAAGCTTGCTTAGTAGTTGTCTTTGCATCACATAAATTGAGACATTACATGCTATCACATTTAGTAAGGCTCATTGTAAAGATAAATCCTTTGAAGTGCCTCCTAAGAAAGATAGCATTAATAGGATGACTGGCAAAGTGGGTCCTCATTTTGAGTGAATTTGACATTGAGTACATGGATAAAAGGGCTATTAAAGGACAAGTCCTCATAGATCAATTAGCTGATTCACCACTCCAAGATGATGAACCGTTAAGAATTAAGTTCCCTAATGAGACAATTTTGCATCTAACTGAGTATCCATGGAAGATGTACTTTGATGGTTCTTTCTTACAAAAAGGCTCTAGAGCAGGAGTTCTATTCATAACTCCTCAAGGCTACAAAATACCAAAGTCCTATAAATTGATGTTTCCATGCAAGATTTCTGAATATGAAGCATCGGTAAATGGTCTTAAACTTGCCATGGAATGGAAAATTGTAGAGTTACATGTGTATGGTGACTCCTAGCTCATTATCAATCAAGTAAATGGAGATTATCAGACCAAAGATGAGAATTTGATGCCCTGCAAGCAACTAGTTGATGATGTAAAGAAGTACTTTGTCTTCATCACATTCCAGCAAGTATCCAGAATAGAGAATAAAGTTGCGGATGCTATGGCTACACTGGAATCTATGTTACAATTAGAGGAACATCAATTCCACTAGGAATTCTTGGTGGAAGAATTATCTTACCCAGCCTTTGATATGCCCAAGACCAATCTTGGTATGCTAAGATCATTGCTTACCTAAATGACACAACCATAGCTAATGATCTATCTAGAAATGAAAAAAGAGCCTTAATTAGGAGAACATCACATTATGTCATCATTACTAATAACTTATATAGATGAGGTCTCGATGGTACACTTCCTAGATGTTTAGAACACAAAGAGTCAGATCATGCATTAAAAGAAGTCAACGAAGGTGTATGTGGATCACACTCAAATGGATTTTCACTAGCTAAGAAACTGCTCAGAGTAGGCTATTATTGGCCCACAATGGAAAAAGATACTATTCAATTTTCCAAGACATGTGATAAATGCCAAACACATGGAAACCTTATCCATGATCCCGCTAGAGAACTCATACCATTCATAACACATTGGCCATTTCAGCAATGGGCTTTTGATTTGGTTGGACAAATATATCCTAATTCTTCAAGTGGACATAAATACATCATTACGACCACTGAGTATTTCATTAAGTGGGTCAAAGCCATGCTTTTTATCAAAGCCACTGGAAAACAAGTGGCTATGTTCATCTTGAACTATATTATTTGTAGATATGGGATACCCTCTTCAATTGTAACAGACAATGGGGGCCAATTTAAAAACAAAGATAGTGAAGACCTTTGCACATAGTTTCACATCACTCAACATTGTTCCTCAATCTATTATCCTTAAGGTAATGGACACGCTGAGGCATCTAACAAGAATATTCTCAAAATCCTATATAAAACTGTGAGTAAGTCTGGCAGGGATTGGCATTTATAAATAAATCTGATACTTTGGGCCTACAGAACAAGAATTAGAACACCAACGGGAGCCAGGCCATTTGTCCTAGTCTATGGCACTGAGGAAGTATTACCTATTGAGGTTGAAATCCCATCTTTGTGGGTATCTCTACAAGGTCTTGTTACTGACGAGCAATACCGCATTAATAGGGTAAATTATTTAGAATTACTTGATGAGTGCAGGCAACAGGAGTTCTGTTGGTTGTATTTCCTATTTTGCTGGTTCTCCTGGTTCCTTGTCTTGCCCTCTATCAAAGTTTAGGTTTTCATGTCTAAACCTTGCCCAAAATTGCAAAAACCCTGTAAAACCCTAGTTATCCAAGTATTAAACGATGAATTTTAAAACCCTAGACCATGTCTTATGTTTCAGCATTACCTTTTTCATTCACTAAAGGAATGTGTATTATTTCAAGTTGCCTCTTCGTGTTACCCCCAGAGAATATTCCAAAGCTCTTCCTGACTTTGCTTTTTCTTTGTGTCGCATGGTCTCGATATAAATCAGAATATTCCTTCAGTGTTACGAGACTCAGCGATCTCTTTCAGTCGGGTATTCGCAAGATCTTCATATTATAAGCCTTGCAAAAAATGGGACCCACTGTTAGTCGGGTGATCGCGAGAGAAGTCAAGCAGTTATGAAAAGGTTCTTAGACTTCGCGATTAATGCATGTCGCGTTGTCGCCGGATCAAGCAAATGCTAACAGTTAAGTTTTCCTTTAGTCGCGTGGTCTCTGAATAAAGTGGCGGTTAAGAGATTTTAGCTCAGACTACGCGACTAACCATCTGTGGTTTATAGAAAAGTGTAGTCGGGATGTCGCTAGAGTAGGAAAAATGTTTCAGTTTTCTATTATGCAGCAAGAGAACCAATGATTGGGCGACAACTTTCATAAGGCAAGTGGGTAATCGCGTCGCTGCTAGAGAGAAGAAATGGATTCTGCGACTTTGAGACTAAAAGTGCTTTGCCCTTTGTCGCGGTGTCTAACAATAATTTAAGGGTATGCCCGGTCATTTGGTGATTAAAAAACTACCGTCAGATGAAAGAAGAAGAAGATCCAACGATGGTCGCAAAGTCTGGAAAGGAAAGTGCCCCAGGAAAAAATTCCTCCCGACTTGGCGATTAGGGTATTGCGTGCAGTCGCTATGAGTAAAGAAAGGGCGCTTGTAATAGGTTAAGGTAAAGTTAAATCAATCTCCCAACTGGGTGACTAAAGGTTGTCGCATAGTTTTCAAACAGAATATAAGCATCTGGCGACAGGGCGATAACTGAAAAGGTTAATGATAACGGCTAGTCGCTAGGTCTCGGAAGGAAAGATGAGTTAAGGCTAACTGCTCGCGACTTTGATTTCTGTTGGGTCGCGTGATCGCTAGATGGTCACTCAGGTCAGCCAGGGTTAAAAAAGCACATTGTCACCAAGTCTTCAGACGGAACCATGGTTAAAGACAAAGGCTCGCAACAAAGAGACTTAATGTAGTCGCATGGTCGCCTGATTACAAATTCTAAAAAATGGCGGCAGTTTTGTGATGTGACAGAGTAAATCTCCCGGCAACCAATCAGAGGCTCGAATTTTGGTTCCTGTGCATAAAGGGTAGCTGAGATGTATGACAATAATGAATCATAAGGTGGCATGTCAGCTTTCTTAAACATTATATGATTGCTCCGAGGATCCATTTTTTGAATATTTGATTTCCTGTCAACTTCATGCAACTATGGCTAGGTTTTTCAAAGTTCATAGCATGGAAAATTAATGGCAGAACTGATGTTTCTAAATTATGAGCTTTGTACTCTGAATGGCGGCTATAAGGAGTTGATAGTGCATTGATTCTTGTTCACCATGCTTTCAAGTTTTCAGAGCCAAGTTGATGATTTTCAGGAAAGTGATATTTTGAGCAGTTTTGCAGTGTATCTAAAGTGATCAGAGATTTCTAAAATTGCAGAAGATTGTGCTCAGAATAAGCAGGCTAATATTGGAGATAGATTTGTCTCAATATCGGTAAGAGAAAAGAAGATTCAAAATATTGCAGATATGAGCAGAGCTGTGAGCGTCGCTTCAACAAGTGGAGGAATTGGAGAGGAACAGAAAGGAAAACCGAGTTACTCTGATGAATTTCTGCATCTTTTGCCAGGTTCAACACAAAATAAGAAGGCCGATGCTAGTGTCCTCCTGGATGACTACAAAAACATTCGAGATGCTGTGACCCCGGGCATAACAAGTTACTCTCTTTTCACATACTTTTATAAGAATTCAAATAAGCCCATCCCTATTTCAAACCGTTCGACATGTGGTCTGGCTAGGTTATTAGTTCCTGATGTTTTCTTAGATATTGATCTATTTCTTGACCTAGAAAATCACTATGATGCCCTTACAAAGACCATCAAAAGGGATGATGGCACTACCTTTTTAATTTTGAATAGAAATTCATTTATGCAAGCCTTTGGCTTATTCAGTACCATGTCAACCAAAATTGACATGACGAGGCAGGAAAAGAGATACAGTTCTAAGCCTGGTATTGCAAAAGGCTTGTTGC
>MU225064.1:733319-767957 GCA_018584345.1 Thuja plicata
TCTTCTTAGGCTGTCAATAGGCTTTATGCAAATTCAATGCTACTTTCATGAATCAACCTTTTTGGCAATCTGTTAGGATATACCTCAATTATAGAAGACAGTTAAGTCCTGCTCTGTTAAGAGACTTGATGCTTCAATTGTTAAAATGAAACATTATGACCTGTTTCTAATGCAACTTGAATTGTAGATTTTCAGATCCATATAAGTACAATACCTCTCTGATCAATGTATCAATTCACTTTCTTGTGCTCCACACTTTCTTCTCTATGATGCTATGCTTCACTATTTGTTGGTGTCTGCAGAATTCTTTAGCTCTCCTTCATCTTGATTGATCAGGACTGTATGAAGTTATCCTTCACCAGTTTCTCTTCAGCATCCTCTTTCTATTCACTCCCCTTTCGTGTATTTGATTGTTCATATGTAGTGATTGTGGAAATGAATTATGCTTCTCTCTTATATAAACATGATGTTCCTTAATTCTTGATTTTTGATTCTTGGTGTGAAAAACAATCTAGCCAATCTAATTTATGACTTTACCTCCTGATTTATCTCATAGTTATCTTCTTGCCAACTATACAAATCTTATTTAAATCAATTACTTAACTCTGGGAAAATAACACAACCAGTTAAGTCTATCCTTAAGCTCTGCTAGCTAGATATTTTGTCATTTTCTGAACTCTCTATTATGTCGGTCAACTATGTAGTTAGTCATCGGTGACAACTACCAGTTCCATAGGTGCAACTCCAGTTAGCTTTGAGATCTCCATCCATTGGGCATCATAGGATTTTGTTTCATTGGGAAACATTGTCTTCTACTCGTCGGGCATCACTGTGACTTTTACTTTTCCTTTACCAATGCTATGCACTCCGTCGGTGTTGTCTGTCACTTAGTGAATACTTGAATTTTATGCATTGCTAAAAGCATAATCTCTATTCCATTGTTTCTCTGAAGTCTTTGGCATTATGTACATGACTGTATAGATGATATCAAGTTTACATCAATGACAATACAAACCATTAACTATTTTAATGTCTTGCATCATCTTCAACTTAACATTATCAAACATTCAATCAGTTACATGTTATCAATCTTTCCCTTTGGCATTGATGGCAACATACTATATTATCACACTATACTATTTCTAATACAATATGAAATACAATTGTTGAGATTCATCAAATTACCAAACACTTTGTTTTGATAACCGATAAAAATGTCTGACCGTCGATAAGCTCTATGTTAGCTTAGATTTGATTCTTGCAAATTTATGTGTTTCTTCTTCTAATGTGTTGTGTTCTCTTTTTGTGTCAATTTCTCTCTTTTGACTGTTCTTCTTCTTTGATTTCTCTATCTTTTGTCAGCAACTCTCCCTTTGTATATTATTTCTTCATAAAAATTCTCTCCCTATGGATATGATCTCTCCCTATTTGGAGTAATTTGATAATGAGGAGTTTCTGATGATAATATGGATACATTCTCCCCCTTTGACAACAATGCCAAACAAATATCTCACAAATATCTAAAATTTATGTCAAACAACTATTTTCTTCTATCCATAATATATTCCTACAATTTGCCTTATCCATCAGCAATATAACAATATGCTCTGGTGCTCGGTTCTGATATATACCTTTCTATATATAGATGTAGCTTTGAAGTTCATCTTTTGCTTGCATCAACATGAATGATATTCTGATAATATATAGGCTGATGCAACCTTCAGTCCTTTACTTACTGGTAGACATGGATTTGACCCCTAGTCTCTTTCTCAAGTACTCAAATGTATCCTTGGGTAGTGGCTTGGTAAAGATATCAGCCAATTGTTCTTTTGATTGCACATATTCAAGTATCACCTCTTTTTCTTGAACTTGTTCTCTTAAATAATGATACTTGATTGCAATGTGTTTAGTCTTTGCATGCATGAATGGATTCTTGGAAATGTTTATTGCACTGGTGTTATCACAATAGATAATCACTAGTTCTGAGATCTTCATATGCATACCTTCCAACAACTTTTTGATCCATGCAATATTTGAGCAGTTTGTAGCAGCAGCAACATATTATGCTTCTGCAATAGACTGAGAGATGCATCCTTGCTTTTTGCTAATCCATGTGACAAGTCTGTCACCCATAAAGAATTCTCCTCTAGTTGTGCTCTTCTGGTCATCAAGATTTCCAGCCCAATCAGCGTCAGTAAACACTTTTAGTTCAAATTTTCCTTCTCTTCTATACCATAAGCCAAATTCCTCAATATTCTTCAGATATCTTAGAATTATTTTCACAATAGTCATATGTGATTCCCTGGGGTTAGCAGAAAATCTAGCAACAATTCTTACTGCATGTGCAATATTTGGTCTAGTGTGTACAACATACATGAGTTTTCCTATCATTGATCTATACAAAGTCTAATTTACCTCTGTTTTCTTGTCTTCCTTTATTAATTTGCATCCAGTAGCCATCGGTGTTCCAACAGGTTTGGAATCTTCCATCTTGAATATGTCCAGGACCTCTTTGATGTATTTGGACTGTGTAATGAAAATACCTTCACTTTTTTGAATGATCTGTAGACTAAGAAAGAACTTGATCTCTCCAAACATAGACATATCAAACTCTTTGCTCATTTCATCAAAAAATGATTTGCATAGCATATTATTGCCTCCAAATATGATGTCATCAACAAATATTTCAGCAATCAAAGTTTTAGCATCAGTATCTTCTTTCAAATAAAGATTATTGTTTTCACTAGTCCTTATGAATCCAATACTTATTAGATAGGAATGAAGTCGTTCATACTAGGCTCTAGGAGCTTGTTTTAATCCATATAATCCTTTGTGAAGTCTACATACCATGTTCTTCTTGTCTTGATCTACAAACACTTCTAGTTGTTCAATGTATACCTCTTCTTCAAGTATTCCATTTAGGAATGTTGACTTGACATCCATTTGATATACTTTGAATCCTTTATATGCAGCATAAGAAAGTAGTATTCTTACTTCTTCTAGCCTAGAAATGGGTGCAAAATTTTCTCCATAGTCTATACCTTCCTCTTGTGCATACCCCTTGCATACTAGTCTTTCTTTGTTCCTTTTGACTTCTCCATTCTCGTTTAGCTTATTCCTGAATATCCATTTAGTACCGATGCCATTCTTGTCATCTGGTCTTGGCACAAGTGACCATGTCTTGTTCTTCTTAATCTGTTCAATCTCATCATTCATAGCACTTATCCATTCTTCATTATCTAGTGCAACATTGACATATTTTGGCTCAAACTCACAAATAAAGCAATTTGAGTTTAAAGACTTACTTCTTGTTCTTGTACCAGCTTTGTTATCTCATATGATCTGGTCCTCTGGATGGTTCCTTCTTACATATCTTGCAATTATAGGTACAACTCTTGTGTATCAGCTTGATCTTCATGACCTTGCACATTATCTTGACCATTATCCTAACTGTCAGTAACAACATTCTGACCGTCAGTTACAACATTCTGTTGTTATAGAATTAAGCATTGTTGCTCGGGTAGAGTTATGGGTTCTTCAAAATATACAAACTTGTTGTAGTCTTCTGGTTCTTTGGTGCTTTCCAGCTCATTCTTTTCTTCAAATTATTCAATCTTCACATTTGCACTTTCAACTATTTTGTTAGAAGCCTTGATTAGACATTTAAAAGCTTTGCTCTTTGTAGAATACCCCAAAAAAATACCTTCATCACTTTTGGCATCAAGCTTTCCATTTCTATCATCCTTTAAGACATAACATTGACTACCAAATATTTTGAAGTAACTTACATTGGGTGTTTTACCATACCATAGCTCATAAGGAATCTTCTTTGTGTCCTTCAATTGTACTATGTTAAGTGTATAAACAACAGTGCTGAAAGCTTCCCTCTAGAAGATTTGGGTTATGTCCTTCTCTATCATCAGTGTTCTTGCATAATCCACTATTGATCTATTTCTTCTCTCAGCAATCCCATTTTTCTATGGTGTTCTTGTCGCAGAAACCTATCTTTTTATACCATTCTCATTACAGAAATTAGTAAATTCATCTGATTTAAATTCTCCTCCTCTATCTGATCTTAAACATTTTAGATCCTTACCACTTTGTTTTTCTACCATAACCTTATACCATTTAAACATCTTGAATGCTTCAGATTTTTCTTTTAGAAACATGACTGTCATCATTCTAGAGTAATCATCAACAAAGAGAATAAAATATCTATCTCCATAATAACTCTTTGTCCTTATAGGTCCACATAAATTAGTATGGACTAATTCTAGAATATCATCAAATGTATGGGATTTGCTTTTGAAACTAGACTTTGTCATTTTACCTTTTTGATAATTTTTGCACATGATGTTGTCTGGCTTTGTCATCGTCGGTAAGCCACTTACACTTCTTTTTCTGCTTATTTTCATCGTGTTGTGAAAATTCACATGACACAATCTTTTGTGCCACAACCATATGTCTTCATTTCTAGTCATTAATCAAGTGGGATTAGTATCATTCAGATAGAATAAGTTACCTTTAGTCTGTTCACCGGTACCAATCAGTTTTCCTGATTAATTGAAGATCTTTGCCTTCTTGTTTTCAAATGCTACACTGTGACCTAAATTATTTAGCCGAGAAACACTCAACAGATTATAATTCAAACCTTTTACCTAATAAACATTTTCACGTTTAATCAGGTTATTCAACATTATTGTTCCTTTACCTTCAACTAGACAAGGTGTATCATTTCCCATTCTTACTGTACCACCATTATAATACTCAAAAGTATTAAACTTTTCTTTTTCACCGGTCATATGGTGAGTGCACCCACTATCTATAATCCAGATATCATTCTTACTAACCTTAGATATGAGTGCAGTTTCTTCATACCTTTCATCTTCATACGAATCATCCTTCATAGCTAAAAATACTATCTCGATGTCATCATCAGGTTCGGTGTTAGTATCTTCATCTTTGCAAGCAGCTAGGTAGCTAGCCTTCTTGCCTTTGTCCTTGTAATCTTGGGTATCCTTTCTTTCTGATTGTTCATAACCTCTATAATCTTTGTTATCACCTCTGTCAAATTTCTTCTCAAAAGATCTATCATCACTTTTGTCATCTTTTCTTCTGTTAGGACATCTTGCAGCAAAGTGTCCAATCTCTTTACAATTAAATCATACAAGTGGTAGCTTGACTTTGTATTTACCTTTGCCTCTCTATATTGTTCTGGCCATAAGTAATTCTATTTCATCTAGATCTTCTTCTTCACTTTCACTTTCACTTTCACTGTCCCTTCTAGATGAGCATCTATGATTGGATTTTCTTATTTTCATAGAAGACTTAAATGCATACTCTAAACTTGGTAAGACACTCTTGTCAAATTTATTCATCTCAAATGAAATCAGTCTACCAATTAGTCTATCAAGAGTAACTATATTGTTTGCTACTGCTCTCATTTGTTGAATAGCAGAAACTCTAATATCATATACAGGCAATAAGGTTCTTAAGATTTTACTTACCACTATCTCCTTTTCAAGTGTACCTCCAACACCATGTATAGCATTGACTACTTCTTTTATTATTGTGCTGTACTGTGTGATGTTTTCACCTCTTTCATTCTAAGATCATCAAACTTTCCTCTAAGGCTTTCTACCTTGGCTCTCAGAACACTTGTATCACCTCCATGTACAAGCTTCAGTTTGTCCCACATTTTCTTTGCAGTTGTGCAATCCTTGACATCTTCAAATTCAGCATCAGAGAGTGAGGAAGAAATCTCTATAACCATGCAGTTATGCTCATGCTTCACTCCCAATTGATCTACTATCAATGGTCCTATAGGAAACACATATTCAGTATCTAAGTATTGAGTAACATCATTACCAATACCTGATAAGTGGAGTCTTATCCTGCTTTGCCATGAATAAAAGTTGTCTTTCTTCAACTTGGGCACATCTTGTCTATTCATCTTGTGATCTTTACTTAGGTCTTGAAACCTTCCTTCTAAGAACACAAGCTCTGATACCAATTGTTAGTAATAACTGAGAGGGGGGGGAATCAGTGGCCTCAAAAATTTATCCTTTAAACTTTAACCACCAATCAATACACCTCAGATTATTAAGTCCCTACAAGATGCATGCCATGAAATACTTATAATAACTAACTATCTATCAGTTTACCTTGTCTATCCTTATTCTCCTTGATAATTGAAAAGTAGTAAAACTATTTACCGATACTCAGTAAATATGCAGAGTATACCAATCAATCCATAAATGCATATGTGAAATGTAAAAAAATAAAGTAATAAACCATACACACATAACACATGGATTTTAACGTGGAAACCCTATTAAGGGAAAAACCACTGGGACCGGTACCCCAAATGTTTACTCTTCTGAAGTGAGCCTTGTTAGGAGCCAACCCTGTTAAAGGTTACAAACACACTATTAAGTGTGACCTTGTTAGAGGATTTTATACATAGGTTATCACTTAGTATCTGGGATCTATTTTGCTACCATCCTTGAATCAGCCTCCTTCTTAGACTGTCAATAGGCTTTAGGCAAATCTTGCTACCATCATTGAATCAACCTTCTTCTTAGGCTATCAATAGGGTTTATGCAAATTCAATGCTACTTTCATGAATCAACCTTTTTGGCAATCTGTTAGGATATACCTCAATTATAGAAGATATTTAAGTCCTGCTATGTTAAGAGACTTGATGCTTCAATGGTTAAACTGAAACATTATGACCTATTTCTAATGCAACTTGAATTGCAGATTTTCATATCTATTTAGGTACAATACCTCTCTGATCAATGTATCAATTCACTTCTTTGTGCTCCACACTTTCTTCTTTGTGATACTATGCTTCATTGTTCGTTGGTGTCTGCAGAATTCTTTAGCTCTCCTTTAGCTTGATTGATTAGGACTATATGAAGTTATCCTTCACCAGTTTCTCTTCAACATCCTCTTTCTATTAACTACCCTTTTTTGCATTTTATTGTTCGTGTGTAGTGATTGTGGAAATGAATTATGCTTGTCTCTTATATAGACATGATGTTCCTTAATTCTTGATTCTTGATTCTTGATTCTTGGCATGAAAAACAATCTAGCCAATCTAATTTACGACTTTAACTCCTGATTTATCTCATAGTTATCTTCTTGCCAACTGTAAAAATCTTCTTTAAATGAATTACTTAACTCTGTGAAAATAAAACAAACAGTTAAGTCTATCCTTTAGCTCTGCCAGCTAGATATTTTTTCATTTTCTGAACTCTCTATTATGTTGGTCAACTCTGCAGTTAGTCATCGGTGACAACTACCAGTTTCATCGGTGCAACTCCAGTTATCTTCAGGATCTCCATCCGTCGGGCATCATAGGATTTTTCTTCATCGGGAAACACTGTCTTCTACTCATCAGGCATCACTGTGACTTTTACTTTTCCTTTACCGATGGTGTGCACTCTGTCGGTGTTGTCAGTCACTTAGTGAATACTTGACTTTTATGCATTGTTGAAAGCATAATCTCTATTCCATTGATTCTTTGAAGTCTTTTGCATTATGTACATGACTATACAGATGATATCAAGTTGACATCAATGACAATACAAACCATTAACTATTTTAATGTCTTGCATCATCTTCAACTTAACATTATCAAACATTCAATTAGTTACATGTCATCAACAATATACCTTCATGTACTAATATGTCATTGCAGTCCATATCCATCTTGCATCAACATGATTGATCTTCTAATAAAAAGTAGGCTGATGCATCCTTTTAGTCAACTTAGTGACCAGTAGACAAGATTCGAACCCCTAGTTTTTCCCTCGGGTACTCAAATGTAACTTTTGGCAATGGTTTTGTGAATATGTCTGCTAGTTGTTTTTTGGATTTTACATATTCTAGTATCACCTCTTTATCTTGTACTTTTTGCCTCAAGTAATGATACTTAATAGCTATATGCTTTGTTTTAGCATGCATCACAGGGTTCTTTGAGATGTTTATAACACTAGTATTATCACAATAGATAATTACCGGGTCAAGAATTTCTTCATTCATACCTTTTAGAAATTGTTTGATCCATGCAATGTTAGAGAAATTTGCAATAGCAACAATATATTCTGCTTATGCAGTTGATTGTGATATGCATCCTTTCTTTTTACTTATCCATGTGACAAGTTTGTCACCCATAAAGAATGCTCCTCATGTTGTGCTCTTTCTATCATCTATATTTCCAGCCCAATCAACAACAGTATAAACTTGTAGCTCAAAATTTCCTTCTTTATTATACCAAAAACCATAGTCTTCAGTATTCTTCAGATATCTCAAAATTATTTTAACAACAATTATGTGTGATTCCTTAGGATTAGCAGAGAATCTTGCAACTATACCAACTGCATGTGCTATAGTTGGTCTAATGTGTACAACATACATTAGTTTTCCAATCATAGATCTGTATAGGGTCTAATTTACCTCAGTTGACTTGTCTTCCTTTGTTAATTTGCATCTGATTTCCATAGGCGTTCCAATTAGTTTTGAGTCCTCCATCTTGAATATCTTTAGGAATCCTCCATCTTGAATATCTTTAGAACTCCTTTGATGCATTTAGATTGTGTGATGTAGATTCCTTCATCCTATTGTAGAATCTGTAGACCAAGAAAAAATTTGATCTCTCCAAACACTAAAATTTCAAATTCTTTTCTCATTTCACCAGTAAATGATTTGCATAGCATATCATTACCTCCAAATATGATATCATCAACAAATATCTCATCAATCAATACTTTATCATTAGTATCTCCTTTCAAATATAGATTATTGTTGTCACTTGTTCTAATAAATCCAATACTAATGGGATAAGAGTGAAGTCTTTCATACCATGCTATCAGTGCTTATTTTAATGCATAAAATGATTTATGTAGTCTACAAACCATGTTCCTCTTGTTAGGATCAACAAACCCTTCATGTTGTTCAATGTATACCTCTTATTCTAGTATTTCGTTTAGAAATGTAGATTTAACATCCATTTGGTATATTTTGAATCCTTTGAAAGAAGCATAAGAAAGTATAATTCTTACTCCTTCTAGTCTAGCAACAGGTGCAAAGGTTTCTCCATAATCAATACCTTCTTCTTATGCATACCCTTTGCATACCAGTCTTTCTTTGTTCCTTGTGAATTCTCTATTCTCATTGAGTTTGTTTCTTAAAATCCATTTGGTGCCAATGAAATTTTTGTCACTCGGTCTAGGTGCTAATTTCCATGTTTATTCTTCTCAATTAGTTCAATCTCTTCATTCATTGTACTAACCCATTCTTGATTCTCAAGTGTAGTATTAACATATTTAGGCTCAAAATCACAAATCAAACATCTAGTGTTAAGAGACTTACTTCTTGTTTTCATTCTAGCTCTTTTGTCTCCAATGATTTGTTCCTGTAGATGGTGTCTTCTGACATATTTAGTAAGTATAGGTTCAGATCTCTGCTCTTCATCTTGATCTTCATTTTGATCATCATTTTGATTTTATTATCACTCGGTTCAACATTGTGAGAATTTTCCTGATTCTTGGTGTGTGCAGCCTATTGCTAGTTGTATTGCTCTGTCGCTTGGGTAAGGTGTTAGGTTCTTAAATGTAGAAAAATTTGTTGTAATCTTCTAGTTCCTTTCTTCTTTCCTCATCATTTTTCTCAGCAAATTCATCCACTTTAAAATTTGCACTTTCAATGATTTTGTTAGAAGATTTGTTCAGACATTTATAAGCTTTCCTTTTAGTAAAATAACCTAGAAATATTCCTTCGTCACTTTTAGAGTCAAGTTTCCCATTTCTATCATCTTTCAATATATAAAATTAAATTCTAAAAATTCTAAAGTAATTCACATTTGGTGTGTATCCATACCATAGCTCATAAGGTGTCTTATTTGTTTCTTTCTTCAATTGAACTCGGTTTAGTGTGTAGATAGCAGTACTTACAGCTTCTCTCTAGAATGTTTGTGTGATGCCTTTTTCAATCATCAGTGTGCTGGCATAGTAAAAAATTGATATATTCCTCCTTTCAGCAATGACATTCTGCTGTGGTGTCCTCGATGTAGAAACCTATCTTCTAATTCCATGCTCATTACACAAGTTAGTGAATTCATCAAAAATAAATTCTCCTCCTCTATCTAATCTTAAACATTTTAGTTCTTTTCCACTTCTTTTTTTCAACTTTAGCTTTATACCATTTGAACATCTTAAATTCTTCAGACTTCTCTTCTAAGAACATAACAGTCATCATCCTAGAATAATCATCAACAAATAGAATAAAGTATCTACCACCATAATAGCTCTTTGTTATCATTGGTCCACATAAGTCAGTATGGACTAACTCTATAATAGCATTAGATGTGTATTTTTTTCTCTTGAAACTAGAATTTGTCATTTTTCCTTTTTGACAATTCTTGCACATAACATGGTCAAGCTTTGACATACTCGGTAAGCCTCTTACTTTTATTTTCTTACATATCTTAACCATGTTGTCAAAATTCACATGAGATAACCTTTTATGCCACAACCAAACATCTTCATTTATAGCCATTAAAAAATTGGTCTCAATATCATCAAGATAGAATAGATTACCTTTTTTTTGTTCACTAGTACCGATCGAATTTCTTTTTTCATTATAGATCATTGCCTTTTTGTTCTCAAATGCAACTCGGTGTCCTATGTTGTTCAGTTGTGAAATACTCAATAGAATATAGTTAAGTCCTTTCACCCAATATGCATTTTCACATATGATCAGATTATTGAACATGATGGTACCTTTTCCTTCAACTGGGCAAGGTGAGTCATTACCCATCCTAACTGATCCACCATTACAATATTCAAAAGTTTAAAACTTTTCTTCATCTCCATTCATGTGATGAGTACAACCACTATCAATAATCTAGACATCATTTTTGATAACTTTAGATATGAGTGCAGTTTCAACATACCTTTCTTCTTTGTCTAAATCATCCTTCATAGTAACAAATACTACATCAACATCTTCATCAAAGTCAGTAGTAGAATTTTCAACTTTGTTCTAACCTAGGTAAGAAGCCTTCTTTCCTTTGTCCTTGTAATCTCGGTTATCTCTTCTGCTAGAATGTTGGTTACTTATGTAGTATCAGTCATCACTTCTGTCATAACTTTTTTCATAAGATCTGTCACTGTTTCTTTCATCCTTTCTTTTGTTAGGGCATCTAGCAACAAAATGTCCAATTTATTTGCAATTAAAATAGACCAATGGTAATTTACCTTTATATCTTCCTTTACCTCTATGTATTCTCCTAGCCATTAGTGCCTCAAGTTCATTCATATTCTTGTTCATCACTATCACTATCACTTTCATTTCTCATAGTATGTTTGTGACTATATTTGCTTATTTTCAGAGAAGATTTGAATGTAGACTCAATAGTAGGTAAGATACATTTGTCATAGTTGTTCATCTCAAATGAAATAAGTCTACCAATCAAACTATCAAGAGTAACATTGTTATTTGCTACTGCTCTCATTTCATGAATTGTAGATACTCTAATAGCATAAATAGGTAGTAAGGTTCTCTAAATTTTACTTACAACTATTTCTTCCTCAAGTACTCTCCTACTCCATAGATAGCATTAACAATTTATTTGATTCTGCTATGTACTGAGTGATGTTCTCTCCTTCTTTCATTATTAGGTCATCAAACTTTCCTCTTAGTCTTTCAACTTTAGCTTTCACCACATTTGTGTCTCCTCCATGTACTAGCTTGAGTTTGTCCCACATTTTCTTTGCAGTAGTGCATGATTTCACATCTTCAAATTCAACATCAGATAGTGAAGAAGAAAGTTATATCATCATAAAATTGTTTTCATGTTTCTATCTCAATTGATCAACGGTGAGAGGTCCAGTAGGTGCAACATATTCAGTATCCAAGAGTTGTGTGACATCATTTCCTATACCTGATAGATGAGGTCTTATCCTTCTTTTCCATGATGCAAAGTTGTCTTTGTTCAACTTAGGCATATCCCTTTTACTCATCTTGTGATCTTTATCTTGAGTCTTTAAACTCTTCTTCCAAGCACAAAAGCTCTGATACCAATTGTTAGAATAACTGAGAGGGGGGGGGGGGGGGAATTAGTGGCCTTAAAANGGGGGGGGTGAATTAGTGGCCTTAAAAATAATTCCAATAATCCAATCAAAACTTATTTCTCAAACATAATACCCTCTAGTTATCTTTGAGTCCATTAAGATGTATGCCTTAAATAACTTTAGCAAATATATACTGCTCAGTAAGATATAGTGTTTACCTTTTCTAGCTTTTATCGAGTAGCAGCAATTAAACTTAGTGTTTACTGACCAATCCAGTTTTAGTAATGTGTAAAGTAAAATATCAATAAAATGAAAGAAATACACATTTGACACATGGATTTTTATAATGGAAACTTTGTTAAGGGAAAACCACTTGGGACCAGTAACCCAAAATTTTCACTCTTCTGAAGTGAGCTCGGTGAAGAACCAACCCTGTTAAAGGTTACAAACACAATGTTAAGTGTGACCTTATTAGAGGATTTAAAACTAACAGTTTTTCTTTTGACCTAGCATTCACTATGCTGTCAACAAGAAAAAACTTTTGATAAACTTGAGCATCTCAAGACATTAAGGATGGTTAAATCCCACTCGGTTAAGAGATTTTCTAAATTAATGGTTAAACTGAAACAGTAAATGATCTGTTCAATAATACAACTTTATCTTGCAGATTTTCAGATCTATTGTTAGTCCAATAATACCTCTCTGACCAATGTTCACTTCAATTCCTTTTCTCCCTTCTTTGTTCTTTCTTCTCGGTGAATGCTCTATCCTCTGTTTCTTGGTATCTGAAGAATTCCTTGGCTATGTTCTTCAACCAGTATGATCAGATCTGCATGAAGACTTCTATCTTCACCATAATTATATTCAGCATTCCTCCTTTTTTTTAATGAATTCCTTGGCTCTTTACATAGACATGATTAGCCACTCAATCTCCTTGTTTTTATTGTAGATCACTTCTTGATCCGTAAAACTTGCCATGCTTGCTTTAATCGGTAAATATCTCCTTTAGTTTTATTCCACAAATCTCTCTATGATAGCTGAGAGTAAAACGTGCTTTAAATATCCCTCTTTTCTTTAGTTCAATTGATCATTAATAATAAAGTAATCAATTAGTCAATCTAAATATAGCTCCTGCCAGCTAAGTGTTTTTTTTGTTCTTTATCTTTAGTTCTGATCGGTCATCAACTCTAATTAGCTAGGTCATTGAGTCCAGTTGTGTTCGGTGATAACTTTAGTTATGCTCAGTAAATAGCTCTTGCTCAGTTACTATGGTGCTCAGTATACACTATGAACTTCTCAGTGTTCACTATCTATCGGTGTGCACTTTTCATTGGTGTTTACTGTCACTCGGTGTATATTGTTACTCTGTGTATATAGAAATTTAATGTTTTACTGATCACATAAATTTTGTCTCTTCAAATCTTTAAGGTTATGACCAATATGTATATAACCAATTAAACCATATTAAGTTGACATCAATGACAATATAATACATTAACTGATTTAATGTGTTCTTCAACCAATATGATCATATCTGCATGAAGACTTCTATCTTCACCAGAATTATATTCAGCATTCCTCCTTTTTTTTAATGAATTCCTTTGCTATTTATATAGACATGATTAGCCGCTCAATCTCCTTGTTTTTATTGTAGATCACTTCTTGATCCGTAAAAATTGCCATGCTTTCTTTAATCAATAAATATCTCCTTCAGTTTTATTCCACAAATCTCTCCATGATAGCGGGCAATAAAATGTGCTTTAAATCTCCCTCTTTTCTTTAGTTAACTGATTGTTAATAATAAAGCAATCAATTAGTCAATCTAAATATAGCTCCTGCTAGCTAAGTGTTTTTTTCATTCTTTATCTTCAGTTCTGATCGTTCATCAACTCTAGTTAGCTAGGTCATTGAATTTAATTGTGTTCGGTGATAACTTCAATTATGATCGGTAAATATCTCTTTATTGGTAACCACTTTCTCAGTTACTACGGTGCTCGATATACACTATGAACTTCTCGGTGTTCACTATCCATCAGTGTGCACTTTTCATTGGTGTTTACTGTCACTCGGTGTATATTGTTACTCAGTGTATATAGAAATTTAATGTTTTACTAACCACATAAATTTTGTCTCTTCAAATATTTAAGGTTATGACCAATATGTATATAACCAATTAAACCATATTAAGTTGACATCAATGACAATACAATACATTAACTGATTTAATGTCTTTCATTCACTTTTGCGGCTCGGTGATTATCAACTTATCATTTTCAAACATTTAATCAATTATAGTTCATCAAATTAAGACCTATCTCACTCTGTAATTCTATTTACAAAATCTTCACTAAAGCAATTTATTTAAGATTAAAACTGCTAATTCCTAGGATTATCTTTGCTTAGCAGGGTGGTTTTGTTCTGGGTAGGGAAAATTCTGATGGAGCTCTTGTTGCTCTTGAATTCATTAATTCCATTTACTCTCATTTCATTCCTTCCTTTATTGTGAAATTTGATATGATGAAAGCTTATGATAAATTCTGATGGTCTTTTTTGCTAAAATGTCTACGTAAGTTTGGATTCTCTGACTATTGGTGTAAATAGATTAAGAATTGTATATCTGGCACATCCTTTTAGGTTATTATAATTGGATTTTCTTCATGTTTCTTTTCTTCCAATCAAGGGGTTCATCAAGGTGACCCTCTTTCCCCATTCTTATTTATTATTATGGTTGAGTCTTGCAGAAGGACTATCCATAGGCAGAAAGAGTTAAATTGTTGGAATGGTGTGACTATTCCAAGTACACATATTATAGTTGCTCACAAGTTTTTTATGGATGATACTTTATTATTTGGAACTTCATCAATTCATGAAGATAAGAATATCAAACATATTTTGGATGTCTACTCATTAGGCTCTGGTTAAGTAATTAATCCTCAAAAATCAAAGATTTTCATGTTCCACACTCTTGAGATCATCACTCAGAAATTTTTTAGCATTTTTGGTTTTTCTTTAGATATCCTCCCTTCTACTTATTTAGGGATTCCCTTTTTTTTTGGCCAAGTCAAACCTATTAGGATTAATAGTCCACCCATAGAACTAAGAGGGGGGGAGGGGTGAGTCACTTGTGAGACAGATTATTAAACATTAAACATTATAAACCAAAACTTTAATCCACATGATAACATAGTAAATGTAACACCATAACACAATCCTTTTTTCTTGAGGAAACCCTCTTAAAGGTAAAACCCCAGTGGGAATTAAAACCCATAAATAGTGTATTGAGAGTATAGTAGCCCTGCTAAAATATTTAGCCTTGTTAGGAGCTTATTAATGCATTAATGTGCATATTCCCTATTAAAGGATAAATCATGTTAGGAGTTAAGAGTAACAGTAGGATCACCACCTAGGCACACTTCCTAAAGAAGGTTAAATCCAGCTTCAGGACTTACTATCTGAAATACATGTGTATATGAAATATACAATCCAATGAAATCTTTGATAGCAACTATCTTTGCTTGACCATTTCCAATAAAGTCTCTTAATCACATCCTCTTCTCTACATCTAGCAGACTTCACACAAACATTCTCGCAACTTCACACTTCACTATTACATCACTATCCATAAAAGAAAATAAATTTATTTTATACAGATTCACAATAAGCAATTATGTTAGCCAATTAAGACTTCCAAAATGCACAAATAATTACATAAACCCTTGCTAACATCAATTAAAATTCATAAAATATAATCCAAGATCTGTAATCTACACTCACAATCCATAATACACGCTCCATCTCTAAAGTCAGCCCAAATAGGTCTCCTCCAGAACACATGCCACAACTAACATCCCCAAGAGTCCTACGAATCATAACACAAATTCCTCAACATGTCTTTTTCCATTCCCCAATCTCACATAACATGAATCCATATCAAACGCAAGTTATCCTCAAAACTTAGAGACTAACTATGTCATAGTTCATTGTCATTGTCCAATACACAGTCCTCACTAAAACTTCTGTAACTCACTCAATTTGAACTATTCAGCCACACAAGCTTAGACATAAGATCATAAAAAATACCTATACACATCATCATCTTTGCATGTTCTAAACCAACCATATAGTACTCGTACACTTTTGTCAGTCATCTAAGCAACAGAAATAACCAGCCTGTTCTTTCTTAATAGAAACTTATGTTGACATCAGTAACAAAACATGAATGAAAATAACAACATCATAAACCAATTCCAACATTCCCCCCTTTGGCATTGATGGAAACAATCAACCCAAAATTTCTCTCTCTCAATACAATCTTCTCAATATCCCAAACAAAGATCTCCCTAAAATAGTAGGATTTTTCACATTGAATCTGTCCCCCTTTGACAACAATGGAAAAGGGTGCCATAACTCTACTTTTGACCATATTTCCTCATAAAGTTGTATCTTTTTAAAATATTCATGCATGCCACAACCAGGTGAAAAAAAAACCCAAATGTTTTCTATATTGTTCCAGTGATCACTCCCCTTGAGGAGTAGATCCATGCATCAAGTCCAGAAAATGATATAGCTTTGAAAGCCACTAGAATGATGCATTCTTGCATCAATTTAGTTCTCTCAAGGAGGGGCTATCACTAAAAGCATACCTCTCAGATACTCAAAGGAATACTTTGGCAAAGGTTCTGTAAATATATCTATTATTTGTTCCTTTATGCTAATATACTCTAGTCTAATCTCCTTCTCTACAACCTTGTCTCTCAAGAAATGATAATTAATGGAAATATGTTTAGTCTTCAAATGCATAATTGGATTTTTTGACATATTCAGTGTGCTAGTGTTATTACAATGGATAACCACTAGCTCATCAAAATTTATCCCAATGTCCTTCAACATTTTCTTCATCCAAACAATTTATGTGCAATTTATAGCAGCAATAACATACTCTAATTTAGTTGTAGACTAAGTTATAGACTCCTTTTTACTTAACCAAGAAACCAATCTTTTCCCAAGAAAGAATGCACAACCACTTGTACTCTTTCTTTCATCAAAATTTCCTACCCAATCAACATCAGTATAAGCATGCAAATCAAAATCATCAAATTTTTAATACCATAATCCATAATCGAGTGTTCCTTTCAGATATCTACATATTTTTTTATAGTAGAAAGTTGTGTTTCTTTAGGATCTACCTTATATCTTGCCATAATTCCAACTGCATTAGCAATATTTGGTCTAGTGTGAGTCAGATATTGTAAGCCTCCAATCATAAATTTTTTCTTTTTCTAAAAAACTCTTTGAGATTCATTAGTAGTAGTAAGCTTGTGAGCAGTAACCATAGGTGTTCCCACAGGTTTACAATCTTTCATTCCAAACTTTTTCAACATTTCTTTAAGATGCTTGGTTTGAGAAATAAAAATACCATTCTTGTTCTGATTAATTTGTAGTCCAAGGGAAAATTTCATTTCACCAATCATTGACATCTCAAATTCATTTTCCATTTCCTTAGAGAAAATTTTACTCATCACATCATTTCCTCCAAAAATGTTATCATCAACAAAAACTTAAACTATTAAAATTACATCTTCACTAGTTCTTAAATACAAATTACTATCTCAATTACCTTTTTTGAAACCAAGGCAAAGTAGATACATGTCCAATCTTGCATACTATGGTCTAGGTGCTTGTTTTCGTCCATAAAATCCTTCTTCAACTTGCAAACCATGTGCTCATCTTCTGTCAGAGGAAATTCATTAGGTTTTTCAATATATACTTCCTCCTTTGGATGTCCATTTAGAAATGCAGTTTTCACATTCATCTAATATACTTTGAAGTCTTTGTGTGCAACATAAGCAACAAATAATATTACAGCCTCAAGCCTAGAAATAAAAGAAAATGTTTCTTCAAAGTCTATTCCTTCTTGTTGTGAGTATCCTTTACAAACTAGACTTTCCATATTTATTACAACTATTCCTTCTTCATTAATCTTGTTTCAGAAAAACCCACTTAGTTCCTATAACATTCTTATCTTAAGGTCTAGGAACCAATTCCCAAGTGTTATTTTTATTTATCTGTTCCAATTCTTCTTGCATAGCCTTAGCCCAAGATTCATCTCTACATGCATCATCAGTAGTTTTTGGTTCAACTTAAGAAATTAAAATAATTTCATCTCTTAATCTCCATCTTGTCATCCTACCTTTATTGATATAGCATTTTTTTACCAAATATTCTAAAATATTTCACAGTAGGAGTATGATTAAACCATAATTCATAAGGAGTCTTACTTGTACCTTCTTTGATCTGAATTTTGTTCAAAGTATAAACAGTAGTACCAAAAACTTCTCTCTAATGAAAATGTGATACATTTTTTGGAAAGTTGACTATACTAGTGTATATGAATCTATTTAGTGTTGTCATTATGGAAACAAATTCATATGAAGTTTTGGAGTTAGCACACATTATCAGAAGATCAGAAATTGGCTAAGTACAGAACAGGACAGAGCAAGGAATAGACTGTTATAGTTTTGATTAGAGTGTGTTCATTTGTTATTAAAATGTTGTGTTCCTTGTAATATAAGCTTATTATTATGTGTACATTCTAATTATAAGAGAGCATGATCAGATCTACAAGTATGAAGAAGATACAACCAGTTAAAGAGGCACAGCTAGTGAATGTCAGAACAGGACAGAGATCATGGAAAGAGTCGATAGAGATTGTTTTGGTACAAAAGTTGAACATATCCTCAGGGCTTGGATCCTTGGATTAGTGATTTTTAGTGATCTAATAATATGTGGTTAAAGGTGCATGACTTGATTCATCAGGAGAAAAAAGTTAGAGCTAATTTGGTGGAGCGGACTATGTGAAAAGATGCGTCTATTCAGTTTGAGTAAACCAGTTATAATTAATGTTAAGCTGACTTAATGAAGGGTTTCATGGTTATTTAAGTGATAAAGATAGATGGTAAAAGGTTTCCTAAAGCTGACATGTTCATTTCTTTTGAGGAAGTACTTATAGAAGGTCATTTGTGATCGGAGAAGTTGCGAAAGCCAGAGATAAAAAAGAAGAATAGAGTGTAAAAGCAGCAAAGATATATCTGTCATATGTTGATGATATATATATTGAAGTATAAGCCTTCAAATAGAAGACAAGATTTTTTAGTGATTAAAAAGAGGTTAAAACATCAACACACAAAAGGAACTGATCAGACAAGCAGTGTCACAACAACAGTTCACCTTGCAGATACAGTGTGTATCAAAGATCTAGAAGGTTATAGCCTTCACCATTTGGACAGTGATTCCTTTGAAAGTGTGTCCACCACCCCTAATAGGGTTATTGTAAAAGACTCCTAATAGGGTCTAACCCTTAACAAGGTCACTATACTTCATACATTGTAAAGACAACTCCTAACAGGGTTAAGGATCTTCTAAAAATGATCATAAGAAACTAGTACAGAATATTTGTGGGTACTAATTCCCACCGGGTTTTTCCTCTAATCAAGGTTTCCCCGTAATCATATCAAGTGTTATGTGTTCTTGTTTTAAGACTCATTGGATGTATCTTTGATTTATGTTAAAGTTTCTGAAATAGAATAATTAGTGAAATACTGATTCACGCGCCCCCCCCCTCTCAATATTTCCAACAATTGGTATCAGAGCTCTGGTCCTTAGCAAATAAGTTTAACCACTTGAGGAGATCATGGACAAGGAAGAAATGAAACACCTGGAAATGAATCTTGAAGAAGCCCTTGAAGAACTTGACACATCTGAAAAAGAAAATGAAGATCTTAAACTAAAAGTTAAGGGCATGCAAATACTTATCAAGAAACTGAAAAAAGAATTGTTCTTCAAATGATTTGGGAGTAGTCAAAAAGTTGAATGAAGAAAATTCATCTTTGAAGGATCAGATTGAAGAATTAGATGAAAATCTATGTAACAATCAAGATTCCTATGATGATCAAGTCAAAGTAAACAAGCAGTTAGATGAAGAACTAAGACAAGCAAACATGGAAATCTTGGAGCTAAGAAACAACAAAGATAACATGGAATTTGAATTGATTGCAGCAAAGAATCATATTGACAAGTTACACACAAGCAAGGATCTGATAGAATCACAGTTGTATGCTCAAAAGGTTAAAGGAGATACCAACGGTATAGGATACAATGAAGCACAAATTCATATTGATGCCATGCAAGAAAGAATGAAAGCACCAAAGCACATCACAGATACTAAGGAGATTGGAAATCTGACTAAAGACAATGTTGAACCACCTAAGGATGAATGCAAGCTAGTTGAATATACTTGTTATGCCTATAACAAGCATGGAAATATTGCAAGTAGTTGTAAAGAGGTAAGAACCTTCAATGGTTACTATTATTCATGAAATAAATTTGGTCATAGAGCTATGAATTGTAAAACAAGTCAGAAGAACAAGAATCAGAATAATCAAAGAAATCAGAATCAACAAAGACAAAAAAGTTATCCTCGGAAAAATGTTAGAAGCCCTCAGAACATTACATGTCAGATATGTAATTACAATGGACATACAGCCAAGAAGTGCAACATGATGAATAACAACATCAGACCTCCCATCATTTGTCATTCATGTGGAAAGGCTAGACACATCTGAAGGTCTTGCAGATCAAGAACAAAAGGACAAGAGAATCCTAAGAAGTCTTTGTTTGAAGAATCAGGAGAAGTTAAGTTTGTGGAAGCTAAAGCTAAATCATATAAAATATGGGTCGAAGTAAAGAAGGATAATGAAGAGAAAAAGGTAGTAGATGCATCCTCAGTGGACACACCTTCTACTTCTGGTTAGGTGACCCTCATGGTCTTAGGGGTAGCTATTCTAGCTCTGAACCCCTACATGGATGGTATACTCACCATCTGAGTATACGCCTTGGCTTACAATTGTTTGGTGACATTATGGTGCTATATGGAAGAGCACACAATCTAAATTGTTATCAAGAACAAGAACGGAAGTTATAGTTTCTTTCTCTATCTACGAGGCAAGTATTAATGGTGTAAATCTACTTTGAAATCACCAAGTCGTCACTCACGATCAGAATAAACAATTGGAGATCATAGAAGCCCTAGTAGTTGTACTGTTAATGCATTATAGTTGTTCTCAACAATGAAGAAAGGAGATTGATAATCATCACTTGTTAAGCAAAGTCATTCAAGTTTGAAATGAAGCCCAAGCACGGACATGTCATTTTAGAAATCAGTTGAAAACTTACTTAGCAATCGAGTAAGCGATTGGATAATCAAAGGAGCACTTGCAGTCGAGTAGTAAAGCGTCACAAATACATTCTTTAGCAGAGATTGATATTAAGAAAATATTTGAAACATCTCAGAAGCGATTTATGAGTATGCTTCAGTGCATGAATTTCATGAAGTGGAATGGGTCAAAAATCTTGTTGAGCAGTGTTCTATGTGAAAGTATCAGTATAGCCGTTGGAGATATATTTTTTTTTTGGAGCTGACCTGATGTTATCTTTGGAAGTGTATATTTATTATTAATCATCTAAGTGTGAATACAACAAAAAAGTGTTCACGTAAGAGTGGAATTGATTGAAGATACTATTTGAAATATCATGTGAAGAAGCAGATAAAACTATTATGATAGGTCCATAGGATTCTGCGCCCATGGCCAAGGACATGGAAGATACATTTGTGGTTGATAATGTTGAAGTATCAATGGCAAAAATAGATATTGATCTAGACAAGTTTGAAGAAACATTTTTTAGTACTCAAGAGGCTGAGAGTCTTTATATCAGCAAGAAGATATATTGATTTTAGATATCACAGAAAAGGAAGCAGAAAAGAGAAGACTGAAGTGATGGACAATTCATCATCATTGTTGTCAAGTTTGACACCCATAAAAGACTTAGACTCATGGGGAGTAAATAAGTAAGGGGGATTATATAATCTAAAGGAGTCATGAAAAATAGATCACATATTGCAGAAGAGAAGTATATGAAGAAGAAACTCAGTGAATTGGTTAGCAACTTTACACTTGATCTTAGTTCACTCAAGGTTGGTCAAGCATCCTTGAAAGAGTTTGCAACAAAAGGTAGAGAAGATAATATCAAAATGGGAGTAAAATAATGTATAGAATATGGAGTCTTTCATATGATCAAGGTCCTAGCACAGACTTGGAGAAGACAGAAAAGCTACAATATACATTATGTTCCCATCTACAGATTGTTAATTCACTTATTACATTTTGGGAGAAAGAGATCCAGAAGTTGCAAATTGCATATCCAGATATGTATGCTGAGTAAGTACATAGAAGTATTTTTTGATCACCTTTGTCATTAATGTCAAAGGGGGAGTAGATTATGAAGAATATGGAGTTTGGTATATGATAAGAGGGAGATATAAGATAGAGAGTTTTTGTATAAGAGTACAGATACTAACTTCGCCATATTCCTTTGTTGCCATTAATGACAAAGGGGGAGATTATTGGAAAGTTGACTATACTGGTGTATATGAGTCTATTTAGTGTTTTCATTATGGCAACAAAGTCATATGAAGTTTTGGAGTCAGCACATATTATCAGAAGATCAGAAATTGGCTAAGTACAGAACAGGACAGAGCAAGGAACAGATTGTTATAGTTTTGATTAGCGTGTGTTCATTTGTTATTAAAATGCTATGTGCCTTGGAAGATAAGCTTATGAGTATGTCTAAATGCTAAGTCTAAGAGAGCTATTAGTAATAACTGAGAGGGGGGGTGAATCAGTGGCCTCAAAAATTTATCCTTTAAACTTTAATCCACCAATCAATACACCTCAAATTATTAAGTCCCTACAAGATGTATGCCTTTGAAATACTTGAAATAATTAACTATCTGTCGGTTTACCTTGTCTGTCCTTATTCTCCTTGATTACCGATAAGAAGTAAAAATTATTTACAGAAGCTCAATAAATATGTAGAGTAAACCAATCAATCCAAAAATGCATATGTGAAATGTAAAACAATAAAGTAATAAACCATATACATATAACACATGGATTTTAATGTGGAAACCCTGTTAAGGCAAAAAACCACTAGGACCGGTACCACAAATTTTCACTCTTCTAAAGTGAGCCCTGTTAGGAGCCAACCTTGTTAAAGGTTACAAAAACACGATTAAGTGTGACCTTGTTAGAGGACTTTTATACATAGGTTGTCACTTAGCATCTGGCATCTACGCTACCATCCTTGAATAAGTCATTAGACTGTCAATAGGCTTTATGCTAATCTGACTACCATCCTTGAATCAACCTCCTTCTTAGACTATCAATAGGCTTTAGGTAAGATCGATGCTACTATCATGAATCAACCTTTTGGTAATCTATTAGGATATACCTCAATTATAGAAGACGGTTAAGTCCTACTCTATTAAGAGACATAATGCTTCAATGGTTAAACTGAAACACAATGACCTATTTCTAATGCAACTTTGAATTGCAGATATTTAGATCTATTTATGTACAATACCTCTCTGATCAATGTATCAATTCAATTACTTTTTACTTCACACTTTTTGCTCTATGATGTTGTGCTTCACTGTTCATTGGTGTTTGTAGAATTCTTTAGCTCTCCCTTAGCTTGATTGATCAGGATTGTATGAATTTTATCCTTCACCATTTTCTCTTCAGCACCTTCTTTCAATTCACTCCCCCATGTATCTTATTTCTTGCAGAAATGAATTATGCTTGTCACTTATATAGACAGAATATTCCTTTATTTTTGATTCTTGATTCTTGATTTTTTTTGGCATGAAAAACAATCCATCCAATTTGATTTACGACTTTAACTCCTAATTTATCTCGTAGTTATCTTCTTTCCAACTATATCAATCAATTGCTTAACTATGGTTGAATAAAAAAATAAAACAATCAGTTAAGTCTATCCTTAAGCTCTACCAGCTATATATTTTGTCATTTTCTAATCTCTCTGTTCTGTCGGTCAATTTTGTAGTTCATCATTGGTGAAAACTGCCAGTTCCATTGGTGTAACTTTAGTTAGCTTTAGGATCTCCATCTGTCGGGCATCATTGGATCTTTCTCGTCAGGCAACACTTTTTTCAGCTCATCGGGCATCCTGTGATTCTGCTTCATCGGGCAACACTATTTTCAACTCATTGGGCATCACTGTGACTTATTCTATGCCTTTACCGATGGTGTGCATTCCGTTAGTGTTGTCTGTCACTTAGTGAGTACTTGACTTTTATGCATTACTGAAAGCATAACCTCTGTTCCATTGATTCTCTGAAGTCTTTGGCATTATGTACATGACCGTACAGATGATATCAAGTTGACATCAATGACAATACAAACCACTAACTGGTTTAATGTTTTGCATCATCTTCAACTTAACATTATCAAACATTCAATCAATTACATGTCATCAAGAGCATGATCAAATTTGCAAGTATGAAGAAGATACAGCCAGTTAAAGAGGTACAGCCAGTGAATGCCAGAATAGGACACTGTACTTCATACATTGTAAAGAAAACTCCTAATAGGGTTAAGGATCTTCTAAAAAGGATCATAAGAAACTAGTACAGAATATTTGTGGGTACTAATTCCCACCGGGGTTTTCCTCTAATCAAGGTTTCCCCGTAATCATATCAAGTGTTATGTGTTCTTGTGTTAAGACTCATTGGCTGTATCTTTGATTTATGTTTAAGTTGTTGAAATAGAATAATTAGTGAAATACTAATTCACCCCCCTCTCAGTATTTCCAACAAAATTTCTTTCCAGCAACATGGTTCTCACAACATCTAATATTTTTTTGTTTCTTCGCTCTACTATCTCATTTTGTTATGGTGTCCTAGGAGTAGATGTCTATCTGTATATTCCATGCTCTTCGTAGTAGGTACTGAACAAGTCTCAAGTAAACTCTCCACCTCTATATTGTTGGAAATTAGTCTATTAAGGAGTGTTCTAGAACACTTTAGGGTTGTCATTTATAGAAACACATCTGGTATGGATGATTTCTTCATGTAAAACATAGTTTTGGAGTTATAGCTTGCAAAATGACTAAGTCCAAAAAGTAGAATTACAGAGTATAGGAGTACACTTTTGGTCAGAGAACATAGTATATGGTGAATGAAGACATGCGAGCTTGGGAGAAGCTATTTTTGGATGTACATGAATTTTAGTTAACATCTCTTGTGATTTGGTGTTGATCGAAGTAAGTTACAGTATGTTTAAGACATGCAAAGACAAAGTAATAGTGATACATGATAGATGAAAGGTTGCAATGATTGAGGGAGTATAATGCAAATTCCAAATGTGCTATGTTGGATTCATATTGAGGACTACCTATGTTTTGATAGTGTATGATTTCCAACTTGGTATTTACCTTTTGTATAAGTGTTACCTCTACTTTGTGATGCATTTGGAAGCCGAATGGACATATAATGATGTATATATAGGAAGAGCTTTTTGAGAAGTGAAGTATGGATATGTGTGGTATGTGATAGAATATATGGATGCAAATTACAACTGGAACTACCTAAGTATAGAAGATGCTTGTATTGTTCACTATTGATAAATCATTATAACATAATCATATTTCTGATTGTATGAGCAGTGAGCTCAATATACCTTTAACATGGGTTTTATATTCCTCTAACAAGAAAATGTGCTAATTTAATAATTATCTCCTAGCAAGTCTAGGTATCCTACAGGGACATAATACTTTTAGTACATATTTATGGGTACCATCCCCACCAGGGTTTTCCCTTGGCCAGGGTTTCCTCAAAAAAAAATGCATGGTGTTATGAGTTATATGTTTTGTGTTTATGTTCCTTTCATTTCAATAATTATCTGGTTAAGTTGGAATTTACTAAATTTAAGTTTAAAGTATTGTAATATTGATTCACCCCCCTCTCAGTATTACTTAATCCTAACAATTGGTATCAGAGCCATTGACCATTGGCATGAAAATATAATAGCTTAAGCGAGATCAAGATGGATTTTGAAAGTTTGGAAGAAAACTTTGAAGCAGCACTTGAAGACCTTGATAAGGCTAAAGCAGAGAATGGTGACTTGGAATTAAAATTGAGAAGAGTAGAAGGTTTCATCAAGAAACCAAAGGATAAACTTGAACTATCTAGGAGTCAAAGACAAGATCTTATGGATAAGATAAAAGAGGATTCAGATAGTGACACATTAGATCAAATAAAACAACTTGAACAAGATAAAGATTCTTTGAAACTTGATCATGAAACTACTTACCTTCAGATGGATAAAGAGATTCATCAGGAAAAGGATGATAGAAACAAAATTGAAGAAACCTTAAAAGATGCAAATATTCATATGGGAAAAATGAAGACTAAACTTGCTCACTTCAAGAACAAATATTTGGAATTAGAGAAATATAATCAGATCATTAAGGGAGAACTTGTTGAGACTAAGAAACGTATTGAAAAAATTCATATGGGAAGTGATAATATTGATGAGCATAGAGATACATAGAAACCTAAAGGAGACATGACTAGAGTTGGCTTCAATGAAGCCGAATGTTGAAAGACTCATGAAGAAAAGAATAAAGAAAATAATAATCAAGAAAGACCTACTCTTGAAGAACCTAAAGATCAGATCAGACCTTTTAGAGGTAGATGTTTTGGACACATCAAGATTGGAAATATGAAGAAACATTACAGAGGTAAAATTCCTTACAAATATTTTTCTGTCTATTGTTTCAATTTTTCCTACCATAAGGAACAATAAGGATGCATGTACTCATTTCAATTGTAAATGTTCCTACCATAAGGATGCATGTCCTTTTAACTTGGTGCAGGCATATTTTACCTTCTCTTAACTAGCTCCTTCAAGTTAAAAGTACTTATCCACCTCTGTGATTCAATCTATCAATTCATCAAAATCCAGGTTTCCATGATAATCAGGTGGATTGAAATGAGGTCTCTTATTAACATTAGTCAAAGCTCTGATGAACCTCTCATCTTCTTGATTCAAATCTTATTGCGCCTCATGGCTCTCTCCTTCCCCAATCCGATTTTGGTTATGTTCATCTCCTTCTTCATCACTTGCATCTTCTATATTTTTTCCTCTCCTCTGGATAGTTTCCACCACTTCCATTCTAGCATAAATTTGTCTCAACAATGCTCTTAGGTAATCCATGTAATATAACAATCCCCTTGAAAAATAAATCAGCTACATGCACTACATCTATAGTCTTCTTACAAGGAATGAAATGAGACATTTCAAAAAATCTATCTACAACCACTTTTTGTAGCCAAGGATAGTGGGAACTCACTGAGTCCAACTTATCCTTGCAGTAAGAGACACACAAAAAATGCAAAAGATGTCAAGAGGAAATGAATGCAAGATCAACCTTCTTATTATTGAATGATCAGTTACAAGAAAAGCCACAAGAGATAATACTTTCCAAGCATACATGCCTGAAGAGAACCTTTAATAGGTTATCTTTCTATACCACCTATAATCATAAATGACTACATGAACATTATGCAAGTTTTTTCTTCTGTCTGATTTATTGATCATAATCCTACGAGTGCTAAGCTACTATTATGTTTTATCTTTTTCATATATCCTATGCAAAATAATTACAAGAATATATAAGGCCTTTAAAAACATCAGGTCAGCCAAGAAAGATTACATTTTCCAATGAAAAAGAAAACGTATTACACAGATAGGTGATGACCCAAAATCACAAGGATCTTCATGTAATGAGTGAAATATAATACATGATTCTACAAGTAGGTTAGTCATCAACGTAACATCATCAATAAATGAGTTGTTAAGCTTTGCTGATCAAGAAAACCTTTGGAAGATCAGAAAACATGAAGACTGGGCAAAAACATGAAGAAAATGACAATCTCACCAAGAATTTGAAAGATCTTAAACGTGAAGCAACCAAATTATCTTTGATCCTAGGAGGATGACAAGAATGAAGCCACAAACATGCAAGAAGGATTGCAGCCTCTGAGAAAATGCACAAAATGATTGCAGAAAGAAACACCAGAATTGATCAAATAGAAAAATAGGAAAAAAAAATATTTTTGTTTGATGCAAGGTTGCCAAGATCCCAAGATGCTCCTTTATCAGACACCCAAGTTATTTGAAAAGTGAGGCTCTCACTTTTCTGGGGCCATAGGAAAACCAAAATGGGAAACCTCAGCCTGATAAATCCATAAAGAATATTCAACTAGTCTATCTTTCCATTTAACAAGATACTCCAGTGTACTTCTATCAACTCAAATATCCATAATCTTCTCTATCTACTCCATCTTCTTCTTATCATATTGTTGTTCCACATCTAATCCACCACTGCTACTGGAATCTAATTCTTGATAATCATGCAAATATACAACATTGAATGCATGTGATATATCCATGTCTTCTAGTAACTACACTTCATAATCATTCCTTGAATCAAATCTCCTCAAGATCTTACAAGAACCAAATTTATTGATCCTTAACTTTTGTTAAGTACCAATAGGAAATTTGTCCTTCCATAATTACACAATAACTTCATCTCCTACATGAAATTCCTTATGTATTCATTTCATGTTTTGTCTCATTTTGTAAGCGTGATTCATTTTCTCCAAATGTTGTCTCACTTCTTCATGTAATGAATTCATAAATTTAGTAAATTCTTCTCCTTCAACACTCTTAACATAATGACTAATATCTCTCAATTGTGCCACACCCTTGGGATTAAAACTAGTAACTATCTCAAATACTGTCTTCCCTCTGCTGCTATTTACTGAATTATTATAAGAAAAATCTACTTGAGGAAAAACTAAATCCTAATTCCCTAGCTTGTCTCCAACTAAACATCTCAACAAATTCCCTAAACTCATGTTCACAACCTTTGTTTGTGCATCGGTCTTTGGATGAAAAGTAGAACTATGCTTCAAATCAACATTCATCTTCCTCCAAAGTGTTCTCCATAAATAGCCAACAAACCTACTATCCATGTCTGAAACAATGCTCTTAGGTAATCCATGTAATCTCACAATATCATTGAAAAACAAATCAGCTACATTCACTATACTTGTATTCTTCTTACAAGGAATGAAATGTTCCATTTTAGAAAATCATTCTACAATCAAAAAAATTGAATCATAGCCTCTTTGTGTCTTTGGAACAAGGAAAAAAATCAATGTTGAAACCTTCCTAAGGTATGATTGGTACTATCAAAGGTGCATATAATCCCACATTCTAACTACTTCCCTTTACAACTTGACACACTTTACAACCCTAAACAAAATTTTGTACATCCTTCTGAACTTGCGGCCAAAAGTAGTGCTCACTCACCAAAGCTACTGTCTTATCAATGCCAAAATGTCCTGCCACTCTTGCATTATGTTTCTCCTTAATGTGATTATTTCTCATAGAAATTCTCGTTATACACAAATGACTACCTTTGAATAGAATTACATCTTGAATAAAATAATATAACCACTTACTCATGTCTGCAAGAATAATTTCTCTAAAATCTTTCCAAGGTTTGGTATAGTTTGCATCATCCTTCTACAATATTTTTAACTCATCAAATCCCAATACTTCTATCTTAATTTTAGTCAAAAAAGGTATTCTCCTACTCAAGGCATCAAATAATCTATTTTTCAAACCACTCTTATGTTTCAACACAAATGTATATCTATGTATGAACTCAACCCATCTCATATGTCTCTGATTTAAATTACCTTGTTTGCTCAAGTAATTCAATGCTTGATGGTTAGTAAACAATACAAACTCCCTAGGTAATAAATAATGTCCCCATTTATTCAATTCTTGGATTATGGCATAAAATTATTGATCATACACTAAATACCTTATTTTAACATCATTCAACTTCTCACTAAAGTATGCAACATGCCCCACTTCTTGACTCAAGAAAACTCCAATTGCATTTCCACTAGCATCACAGTCTACTTGAAATACCTTATTAAAATCAGGTAAAGCTAACACTGGTTGTTTAGTCACCTTTTTTTCAGAAATTAAAAAATCCTTTGTTCTCCATGTGTCCAATTAAATTTCTTCCTATCTCCTCTCATAGTTTCATTCATCAGCCCACATATTGAACTGAAGTTTCTGATGAACTTTTGGTAAAAACTAGCCAACCCTATAACTTCTTACAAGCTACAACCTACTAGTCATGGAATATGGTAGTACTGATAATTTGGTCTTAGAAGAGATGGTGCAAACTATTAGATGGAAGAGGCTTAAACATCCTTTTCCTTATGGGATAAGTTCATTTTCTGATGATCACATGGTGGAGGTACAAGAACAATGTTTGGTGTGTTTTAACATTAAACCTTATAGAGATGACGTGTTGTTTGATGTGGTGTCTAGGAGTGATTTTCATGTTCTTTGGGAATACCTTGGCAATTTTATAGAGGACCTATTCATGATTTCAATAGAAAATTGGCCACAATAGAGAAGGATGGGTAGGATTTTATTCTAGTTCCTTTGAAGGAAGATGAGTAGAGAAGTGTAAGGAATCTGAGCATGGTAAAGAGTTACTGTTCAGAGAAGTAGAATACATAGGTTAGTGTGGATCTGAAGAAAGATATGATGAGGGAGAGTTGGTATCAGACTATAAGAAGGGTAAAGTGAAGCAATAAAAGACCTTTATTGTTGATTAGGTGAAGATTTGTAGCAGAGGTAAATCAATTATGTAGAGAAAAGGAGGTAGTGATATAAGATCTGGTGTTTATAGAAGATATGATAGAGATAGAAAATAGAAGATTAAGTTGATGGATCTAATAGAAGAGAGGAAAAAAGTATAGAGATAGGGAATTTTAAATAAGGAATATGTTTGGATAAAAAAAAATGGGATTTATGTTCCTCGTATTGTGAAATGTTCATAAGTTTATTTATGGAACATTTTCTTTTCACCTAAGGTGTCTGATGCAGGAGTATCCTTGGGTCATTAGCAATCTTACATCACCCAAAAATATTTTCCTTTTTGTTTCTTTATTGTTCTATTCTAGTTGGGCAGTTTATATGTTTTAGGTAGCGATTGGTCCAGTTGGATCATTTTCTTATGCAATCCTGTTGGTGTGTTCTAGACATCATGGTGAACCTTTTTCTAGCTTCACATCATATTTCATTCTTTTTTTGAGAAGATATCCTAAGATTGGTCTGGTCTGATATTGTTCTTCCTGTTCTAATGGCTAGATTGGTATGATTTGTCTTGTGATAGTGTTCACAATCGGTGATGCTAGTTGATGCATTATTCGATAATCTTATGATCGTGGCTGACTTCCTTGTCTGACCAGGCTTCATTCCATATCCATTTAAAGATGTTCATATGGATTTAGGTTAGGTAACCTATATGTTTTAATACATTCTTCTTCTTGGAGAATATGTTCTTTTAGGTCTGACTTGTGGCTTGCGATCTTGTATATATTTTTAGTCTTGGGTCCTTAGTTTAGTAGTGAGAAGTCAGGTTTGGGGCTTGGTAGTATCTCTTAGTAGTAGCTTAGCATCCAGCATGGATCTGGATTTCTAATTGTAAGAATACATGTATTCTTGGAATGTAAGATGGAATGTTTCTCGCCATGTATGATGTAAATATTTGATTCTGAATAAGAAGAAGGCCTCCGAAGCATGTTTCTTGTTCATTATTGAGTTCTTAATGATCTCATGTTGGTTGTTTCCTCTCTATTGACTCTGGTGCATTTTTGGACCCTCTCCATTGGGAAAAATTTGACTGTGAATGTACCACTTGGTGTTGTTCACTTGGGATGATGCAAAATGGTAGCATCAAATATTTTTGGTCTTCATGAAGTCGGCCCAAAATACTCTTATTTTTAATTCTTATGTTTCTTTCTTCCATTGTGTCATAGTTATACTTCATTTGGGGAATGTTTCATTTGGACATAATATTTCATATATTATCATATGATCATATTGACCCCAAAGTTGGTAGATCGCTTTTGTGCTCTCCTTTTTGTCATGTGCTTATTTCCCTTGATGTGTCCTTTCTTGGGGTATTTCATAGTGGAAACATCTCTAGTGGATGCATGTACACAGTGTAAATACATTTCTCTCATTATTTGGCATTTGTAATTGCTTTAATATGGGGGCATACACTCCACTCACATTTTGCACACACATACTATGTTTTTTTTATCTTATACATTTAGATCCCTTATGGAAACACAAATCCATAATTCCTGATCCTCGCATTTGCATCTTTCAATCCCCTAAGGAAACCCAAATCCTTATGCCTAGATCACTTTTTGTCAAATTCCTCTTAGGAGAAACAAATCCCAAGGATGAATCCTTGATGAGTTGACTAGCATGGCACAAAAACCCGCTAGACTATCAATACCATCTTTTGCAATATGTCTTTTTGTGTGATTCAAAGTAAGACAAACATTCTTACTAGGTCGAGACAATCATACCCACTTTTTTTTCTTTGTTTGGTGATGTCTTTCTTTTCTTACTTTTGGATTTGATGAGGACTCAAGTCACTTGGGGGCTTGACATTTCCTTTCCTCCTTAGCTTTGATGAGATCATCTCACGCATTTGATCTACTTTAACAGGATTTTGAGTTTAGCTCATAGTCCCACTAAAGTGGGGGATAAAAGTACCATCTTAAAAGTTAGCACCCATTAATTTGGAATCTCAAAGACCTTTTTAGGCCCCATTTTAGCAATCTCTTACACCATGAATGCATTTATGCTTTATTTTCTACATTTTTGTTTGTTTCTTTTGCACCCTGAGATCTTGAGGATTTTTTAGGGGATTGTGCCTCCTAGGGTATAGGTCAAAGTCAACCTATACTTCGGGCATAGGTGAAGGTCAACCTGTACCTAAGGCATTGGTTTTGTGGGAACTCAAGCCCATTTTGGGGTTTTTCATATTTTCCCGCCCAGTGCAGTCGACTCTTTTTGTTTTGACACCCAAAATTTATATAAAAGGAGGCCTACTCACTTTATTTTCCCATCCATGAATTCAATAATCAAATGATAAATTTTTCAAGCAAGATCCATTACATGCTCAAGCCATCAATTGCAAGCTATTAGGTTTAAGGCGCATTCAAGGAGTTCAAGCAAAGAAAGGATTCATTAAAGGCATTCATTCCTTTCAATCAGACATTTATTTCATTCCATAGATCTAGCTTCTTTCTTCATTAGAGATAGTGGAGCTGACCATCAAGGGATGAGATCTATACTCATCAACATTGCGCAAGCATTCAACTATTCAAGAATTCAAGCATACTTACATCCATGATATATGATTTGGCACTTAATTTAGATCTATTGCATTTGTGAAGACATACAAAATCCTACATTCTACATAGAGGTATTCATAGATCTTTGTGGGTAGAGGATTTGAATCCATCCATAAAGATTTGACAAGTAAGGTGAATATTTACATTTGTCTTTCTTTTACATTCTTTTATTTCAATTTAACATTAATTCCTAAATGGGGGCTTGACCAATGCAATCCCCTCCCCCCCCCAACAAAAGTTCCATTTTTATTTTGTGTAGGAGCAGATTTGCAGGTTTTTCTATTTTTTTGGATCAGATTCGGCTCATTTAGGGTTATAGTTTTCATAGGATATTTAGATCTCAGATTTTTTGGATAGTGCATATACAAGTCAACCTTGAATTTTACCCAAGTGTGAAATATACCCTCCAACTCAACCTATTCCTAGGACCTTCAAATATTCACAGTGAATAGATTTCAGCTTGCAAGTTCCAGATCCAGTGCGGGTTTGGTTTCTGTTGTAGTTTTCTACTCCATTTTCAGATTTGATCTTGTGACATCTACTAGCCCCCAAGGTGAGTCCAATTCCCTCTTTGTCATTTCATAGAAATTACTTTGATATATCAGATTAGGTCTTTTTATGTGCTTCATTGTTACATGTGCTTCTATTTTACTTGCATTGCCCTTAATCAATCAATTAGTCTTAGGTCACTTAAGAAAATACAAAAAATTTCAATTAGGGTTAATCAATATAAATTAATAAACAATAAAGGGATAGTACAAACACAAGAAAAAGGGACCTTTTTATATTCACCTTTGAAAGGACTTAAATTTTTATTATTACCCCTTGTATCAATTTGGGTTGTGCTAATCTAATTTGGGCTCTCTTGAAGGTTATATTTTGGGATCCCTCTTTCTCTTTCCTTAATGTGCATAAAAAAGACTAGGTGGTTTAACATTAATACATATAATTGCACCCCTTTCTCTATTTTTATGCTACATAGATCAACACAAAGTTCAACTAGGCAAAAATTATCTCAATACTTTCTCCAAACCTACCACAAATAATTAGGATTATGGTCCGAAGAACATAACATGCCCCGTCTACCTAAGGTGAACCCACAATAGTGGGTTACAATTTTTTGCCTGAATGGACACTGAACTCTACATTCTGAAAAAAAACTTTTAGATTCGGATGCATATTGTCATTAAACCGTTTGAAATTGAAAGATGAACTAAATTAGAGTCTTTTAGGATTTTCTATCTAGATTCTACACATACACACACACACACACACACATGTGTGTGTGTGTGTGTGTATACATATATACATACATATATATATATA
>MU225064.1:768412-800808 GCA_018584345.1 Thuja plicata
TATATATATATACATATATATATGTATATATATATATACATATATATATATATACATACACACATATATATATACATACATATATATATACATATATATATATATATGAATTGATTTAAATGTTTTTTTGTTCTCCCACAAAAACTGCTATGTTGTTGAAAACGTCATTTTCAAAGAGTTACATTGATTTCATAGAGCATAACTTTTTTTTCTAAATAGATATCAATGTGCTTCTTTTGAATTTTGTTTTTTTAACATCCATATAGAGGGAATGCAATTGGTTTGACAGAATTATCATGATTATTGCATACTTTATGAACATTTGAAGTTGACTAAAACGTAATTTTGACATACATTGACTACATAGCTTATAACTTGTGTATTTATTGAATTTAAATTTTTTTTTATAGAAAGGAGACTCGAAGATGGAGGGCACTATTATTTTTCATTTTTTTTTCTCTTTTCTACAATTTTTCATTGAATGTCAAACTTAGAGGTTTATATTTTATAAAAAACCTACATTCAATTAACGTAAAAAAACATAGGCCCAATAAAATCAAAAATTGTCAAATCTATATTCATTAGAAAACTCATTCGGAGTAATTTTTCTATGAAAAAGGACGTCTCCTTATTGTTTCATTTGAGCCCTGTGATTGAGCCCTCCGATTGAGCTCCAAAGCCATGAAATCTTCAGAATTTTTCAAACTCTGTAAATTGCCCTTACTCAGGGACTTTCAATAGAAAGTAATTTAGATCGAAACTAATTAGTTTTGATCGAAAGTAATTTCTATTAAAAAATTTTGATTGGTTTAATGTGGGTGAAGCCATTTAGCAATCTACTTTTGATATAAATTCACTTGTTTCGATAGAAATTTATAGATGGCTTTCGATATAAACTTATGTCAGCCAATTTGGTGTCATTTTAGGTTCATAATGATTACATATAAATAAAAATATAGTTTCCTCATCTTATTAATTCAAAAGCTGAAAAATAATTCACATTTTGGAGAAGGAAGACTTTTGAAATTGAATTTTGTCAAAATTTACTGGAACAATTTTGCAACTTGTGATGGGAAATAAAAAGAGAAGGCTAAATAATAGTACACGACATTATTTAGAAGAGACTGAACAAACACTACGTGAAGAAGCACAGGAAATATATTATCATGGGAAGGTATGTCTCTATCTCTTTATCTCTCTCTCTCTCTCTCTCTCTCTGGACATTTTAAGTTGATGGTTAGGATTTGTCTTAATGAAACATGTAAGCAGGATATTGCAATACCTAATTAGACCTAATTTGATAAAGAAGACCTAATTAGACTTAATAAGACTAATTAGACCTACTAAGACCTAGATAACACTAATTAGACCTAACAATACCTAGAAAACACTAATTAGACCTAATAAGATTAAGAATACATTATTATATACCTAATTAGACCAAATGTGAGTACTATGACCCCGTAATACCTAGTTAGATGTCTAGTTATGACCATTTAATATCATTAATATGATGGACCTTATAAGTAATTAGACCTAGTTAGACCTAATAAGACTAATTAATACCTAAGACCTAATTAGACCCAATTAGACCTATTAGGACATAATTGGACGCAATTAGGCCTATTAGGACCTAATTAGACCCAATTAGACCTATGATAGGTTATATAACCACTTAAGACCTCACTAGACCCACTATGAGCAATATGACCCCTTAAGACATATTAGCACCTAATTATATACCCAGTTAAACCTATTAGCACCTAATTATATCCAATTAGACCTCTTAGCTCACCTAATTAGATCCAATTAAACCCCTTAGGACCTAATTAGACCTATTAGGACCTAATTAGACCTAATTATACCTATCATGACCTATGATAGGTTATATGACCCCTTAAGACCGCATCAGACCCACTATAAGTAATATGACCCCTTAGGACCTAATTAAATACCCAATTAAACCTGCTATGACCTAATTAGACCCAATTATATACCTATTAGGACCTAATATGTGTAATAGACCCAATTAGACATATTAGGACCTAATATGATTAATAGACCCATTTAGACCTATTTATACCCAATTAGACCTATTAGGATAGGTAATACAAGTAATAGTCCTGAACTAATAGGAACTACATTATGACGTAATTTGTTATTTAGTAATAAGACGTAAGAGTACCCCTTAAGACCTAATACTTGACTAATTAGTGCATAAATAATTTAAGACCTAATTAGACCTTTAATAAGACTAATTAAAAACTAATATGAGTAATATGACCTACTAGTAGCTGATATGAGTAATAGGATCCATTCTAGGTGTAATTAGGTCTAATTAGACTAATTAACACCTAATATGCTCATACTATGACCCAATTAGACCCAATTAGCATAATATGATCTCTTGATCTACCTAATTAGACCCAGTTAGACCTATTAGGACATAATTAGATGCAATTAGACCTATTAGGACCTATTAGGTTATATGAACCCTTAAGACCTCATTAGACCCATTATGAGTAATATGACCCCTTAAGACCTATTAGCACCTAATTATATACCCAGTTAGACCTATTAGGACCTAATTATATCTAATTATACCTATTAGCACCTAATTAGATCCAATTAGACCCCTTAGGACCTCATTAGACACAATTAGACCTATTATGACCTAATTATACCTATAAGGACCTATGATAGATTATATGACCCCTTAAGACCCCATTAGACCCACCATCATTAATATCACCCCTTAGGACCTAATTAAATACCCAATTAAACCTATTATGACCTAAATAGACCCAATTATACCTATTAGGACCTAATATAATTAATAGAACCAATTAGACCTATTAGGACCTATGATAGTGATGCAAGATGTAGGTCTGAGGGTCCAAGGTTGGACCGTCCAAACTAGCAGCCCCAAATCAACAACAACACAAACAACCATCAACACATAAATAATAAACAATGAGATCTATTTCCATAAACAACAATTAAATTTAATATGCAGAGTTGTAAGGCCTTCTTACTTACAACCAATACAAAGATATAAATCTAAGATCTAGCACAAATCCTCTGCAAGTTTTAGATCACCTCTAACTAGTCCAGATGTATTACTCGCCACACAGAAACCTGGTAGGAAACCTCCAACAAGATATAACATTATGCAGATAGGCCAAAAGCAATCTCCTTGTTCATAAGACAATATTCTACTAGCCCACAAAGCTATCTTCCACCAAATTCAGATCCACAGATCTGTTAGTAATAACTGAGAGGGTGGAGAAGAGCCCCAAACTATGTCAAGAATGACTTTCTAGGGATCCACAATACCCCTACTCCCAAACAATCTAGGGCTCTACTAAAGAGCTCCCAAAACCCACATTCACAAGACTAGGTCTTCCACTAGCCTTCAACACATAGGACACAACTAGAACACAGTAGTCCAGGGATGGAACAAGGGTTCTATCAATATTAGATCATCATTTTAGATGAAATGAAACACCAATCTCATACTGAGATGTCTCTAAGATTCAATTTGGATACCTAAGGGACTATAGGGATACAAGGAGAAAATATGGATTTGTAAGGGAAACTCACTTGGAAATCCTCCAAAAAAAGTATTAACTAGCCCCAAAGTCTTTAATCCATCCACCAAAAATACCATCCAAGATAGGGTTTTGCAGGGATTTCTTCTTCTTCATCCTCCTGCCAAGGGGTCTCTTCATCACTCCCCTCCTCTTCAATTCCATAGTTCCCACTACTGCCTTTCTTGACTTGTTCCTTGAGCCTTTCCATTTCCTACCTCATCATCTTCCTCTCTACATCATGCTCTTTCACCACCCTTAGTAGTTCAACATTGGTCATCCTATTAGGAAGTTCACTGTCATCTCCTCCTTCAGACATGATTGCAACTTGTCTTCTTCCAAAGATCTACTAGTTTATCTGATACCACTTGGAGAAGAACCCCAAACTATGTAAAAAATGACTCTCTAGGTATCCACAACACCCCTACTCCCACACAATCTAGGGCTCTACGAAAGAGTTCCCAAAACCCACATTCACAAGACTAGGTCTTCCACTAGCCTTCAACACCCAAGAGGGAAAAATAGGACACAACTAGAACCAAGTAATCCAGGGATGGAAAAAGGGTTCTATCAATACTAGATCATCATTTTTGATGAAATGAAACACCAATCTCATACTGAGATGTGTCTGAGATTCAATTTGGACATCTAAGTGACTATAGGGCTACAAGGAGAAAATATGGATTTCTAAGGGAAACTCACTCGGAAATCCTCCACAGAAATTATTAACAACCCCAAAAGTAGTTAATGCATCCACCAAAAGCACTCTCCAAGCTAGGGTTCTTGATCAATCCCCTAACTCCTGTTGTCCTCAATTCTCTCCTAGGCCTAATAGGGCTAATAGGTCACTTTCCAAAGAAACTACTTTAATCTTGCTTCAATTTGTCATCCCACAAATTGGAATTCTTGAGGGATCTTAAAAATCTCCTAAATCCAAGGATTTAGACTTCCATTCCACCCCTGGTCTGAGTTGTGCCTCAAAAGCTCAATTTTGGACAGTCACATATGAATGCCTGTCCAGAAGATTCAATCCTTTCTCCCTCCATCGACTGCCTCTTGACCTAAGACCTCCAAATTCTTAAAGTACATCCTCCCCCCTTTCTCTCCCCAAAGGCTTAGAATTTTCCCATGGTGGAGTCTCTGGGAAAGAGGAACTTAGTATCAAAACCCTAGTTAGGGCCTTCCACAGACCAGTGAGCAATCAAAATTTGATAATTTTCAATCCCCTTAACTTCAAGACTTCAAACCAATTGGAAAATTCCACCAAGAAACTAGTTAAACTTTTCCAATCCTTCAATGGTCCATTGGGATCTGTACAGAACCGTACAACTGTGAAAAATAGTTAGAAATACAGAAAATAGTTTGGATTTTATTTATTTCAATGCAAAAACTTTACAAATTGTCCACTCCAAATTTGGAGCAAGGTTTTTCCACCATTACATATCATTTCCAAGTGGTTCCAGCTGACAAAATTTCTTGTGAACATTGGGATTCAAAATTTGCAACTTTTTGCAAAAGTTGCTCTATGCAACATTGACAACTTTTTTGACAACTTTTTGCAAAAGTTGTCAATCCTAACTAAACTTGTAAAGTTTAGTGTTTTTACACCATATGGAATCTTAGAATGCCTAAAATTTCATTCCTACCCTTCCTTAGGCTCCCTATACTATTCTAGCCTACTCTACCCAAGATTTTCCAAATTGACTAAGGTGGACAACTAAGTTTATAACATCACTTAGTGTCCCCTAGTCTTACATTTTAGGACTTATTAAAAACCTTGAATATAAGATCCAATCACAACCCTAACCCTTCTTGTTTGGATCCACTGATGTGCTTGCAATGGATGAAATGTGCTCCTACACCATACTTCTGGGGTGCATTGATCTCAAGTCCTCTTGAGATGAGGTCTTCTAAAATGGAGCCATGCTTTTGAATTTATTTCTCATCCATCCATACAGATTCCTCCTTAGGACTATCATTCCATTTGACTAAATATTTATTTTAAACATTATTTCTTGTTTTTTTGATGATCTTGGTGTCCAAAATCTTCTCAATCTTCTTTGGTACATGAGAGGGTATACCTGCAACATCTTCTTCAAGCTCTTCCACCTGTACTTCAAAACCTGCACTCACATCACCTTTATATGGGGTTAGATCACAAATATTGAAAATAGGGGAGATGCCAAGGTGTGAGGGTAGTTCAATCACATATGCATTCAAGCCATGCTTCTTCAATACTAGATAGGGTCCTACTTTCTTCATGAGTAGTTTAGTTTGTTTTCCCTTAGGTAATATTTCCTTCTTCAAATATTCCCACACAAAATCTCCCACCTACAACTGAACATCTCTTCTATGCTTTTCTTTGTCTTGTTTATATTTTATGTACTCTTCTCAAGTGCCAATCTCACCGAGTCATGAATTTCTTTCATACTCTCTACAAATTCTTCCACATGAGCACTGACTGGAGTGTTTTGTGGTTATTATCTGAGTTCCAAGATGCCTCTTGGATTTTTCCCATACACAATTTGAAAGGGACTCTTCCATATGCTCATGTTAACTAAATCATTGAAAGCAAACTCTTCTTGTGGTAGGACTACATCTCACTTGTGTCCATATTGTTTTGTCAAACATCTAGGTAGGTTTCCATGTGATTTGTTTAGCACTTCTATCTACCCATCTGTTTGTGGATGGTAGGTAGAACTAAAGCTTAGACTGGTCCCTAACCTTTTCCACAAGGTCCTCTAAAAGGGACCTATAAACTTCACATCTCTATCAGAGAGAATGGTTTGAGGTAAGCCATGAATCCTCACAATTTCTTTGAAGAACAAACTTGCAATTGTTGATGCATCATTGGTACTTTTACAAGGGATAAAGTGGGCCATTTTACTAAACATGTCCACTAGAACATAAATACTATCATACCCCTTTTGTGTCCTAGTCAATCCCATAACAAAGTCCATGCTACAACTCTCCCAATGTCTTGTAGGAATAGGTATAGATTGGTATAGTCCTGCATTTATGGTTGTACCCTTGGCCCTTTGACAGATTGTGCATGTCTCTACAATCTTCCTTACTTTAGTCTGAAGTTTAGGCCAATAATAGAACCTTCTCACCTACTCTAATGTCTTGTCCAAACCAAAATGTCCTCCCATGCTGCCTAAATGTTTCTCTCTAATGATGTTCTCCCTCATTGAACATTTTGGAATGCATAACTGGTGTCCCTTGAACATGAGTCCATTTTGAATCAAATAGTTTTCATACTCTACATGGTAAGCCTCAGAAAAGTTTGAAAACACCTTATAAATATCTCTGAAATCATCATCATCCTTATACATGTCCTTCAATGAATCAATCCCTACACTTTGGAGTTGGATTTGTTGCACAACTAAATTCCTTCAGCTCAATGCATCTACCACCTTATTGGAAACTCCCTTTTTATGCTTGATTGAAAATGTGTATGCTTGTATTGATTCCACCCACTTCATGTGTTTGTGGCTTAGTTTCTCTTGGCTATTTAAGAAACTTAATGCTTGGTTGTTTGTGAAGACAACAAATTCTTTTGGAAGGAGGTAGTGCCTCCATTCCTTCAATGATTGGACTAAGGCATATAGTTCCAAGTCATAAGAGGAGTATTTCCTCTTTGCTTAATTCAATTTCTCACTAAAAAAGGCTATAGGCCTCCCTTCTTGGCTCAAGACAACCCCTATTGCTAGGTTAGAAGCATCACATTCAATAGTAAATATCTTTTGAAAATCAGGAAAGACTAGGATGGGTTTCTTGATTACCTTTTTCTTTAGCATTTGGAAGACTTCTTCTACATCTTCATTCCACACAAACTTGCACTTCTATCCACCCTTAAGGGTTTCAAGGATAGGAGCACACAACTAACTAAAATTCCTTATGAATTTTCTGTAAAAATATGCAAGCCCATGAAAACTCCTGAGTTCTGTCATTGTCCTAGGAGAAGGCCAATTCAAGATGGCTTCTACCTTCTCAGGGTCCATTTTTATGTCCCCTCCTGAGACCACAAATCCCAAATATATGCACTCTCCCTGCATAAAAACACATTTCTCCAAATTGATGAAAATATTCTCTTCATGTAGCCTCTTTAGGACCAATTTAAGATGCTCCAAATGTTCCTCCTTACTCTTGCTAAAAATTATGATGTCACCAACATACACTATGAAAAATTTTCCAAGGAATGGTTTAAGCACCTCATTCATGAGACTCATGAATGTGCTAGGAGCATTTGATAGACCAAAGGGCAACACTTTCCACTCATACAAGCCTTCATTTGATTTAAATGTAGTCTTCCACTCATCACCATCCCTAATTCTTATTTGGCAGTAGCCACTCTTCAAATCCATCTTAGAATAGTACCTTGAACCTCCTAAGTGATCCAATAGATCCTCTATCCTATGCATAGGGAATCTATACCTAATTGTGATTCTATTTATGTCTCTAGAATCAGTGCACAATCTCCATGTGCCTTCCTTCTTAGGGGCTAAAAGAGCAGGTATTGTACAAGGACTGACACTCTTAGTAATCAAACCGTTATCCAAGAGTTCTTGAATCTATCTTGCCATCTCCTTATTCTATTTAGGAGTCAACTTGTATGCTTCCTTATTTGGTAAGGTTTCTCCTGGGATCAAGTCTATGTTGTGACTTATGTCTCTGATTGGGGGCAACTCATTTGGTAAGTCTTTGGTCACAATATCTTTATACTAGTCAAGTAGGTCTGTAACTTCTTTAGGGCCTACTCTTCTTAGGGGTTTTACTTCTTTCTCAACCTTCTTAGGTCTATCATCCTTAGGAAAAATGACTAAAGCATATAAAGTGGCCTGTTGGTAATATTTCTTGTTTGGAATATGCCTTGTAAAATTTTGCAGTCTCCTATCATTTATGTTATCCAAAGGTTTAAAATCATGGTTAAAATTGTTCTCATGCCTTTGAAATTTTTTTTCTAGCCCTCAACCTAGTTGGAAATTCTGAAAAAGCCTTGTGTCATGTCTCCTAGTGTAAATTTAGTGTCATATAAACCATAGGCATTGAAATGCCTTCTAATTTTGTGTTACTTTTTCACTTAAATCATGTCTCAAATGGGTTCATTTTAAAGTGGTCATATTTATTAAAGTTGTCAATCCTAACACCATGGTCTTACATTATTCCCTAAGTCCAAAGTCCACTGATGTTTTAATTAAAGTTATTACCTGTCGAGCAAGTTTGTTTTAATCATAATTAAAGTTATTATCTGTCAAGAAAGTTTGTTTTAATCAGATGGCCCACTTAATAGCTTAATCTCAAACCAATTGACATCTATCATGTAAGTGATTAAGCCATGACACCATGTGTCTTTGGTGGGTCTGATGGTCATAAAGGTTCTCAGTTAATCAGTGGGCAGATCCTAAAAGAATCAATGGTAGACTTAATCACTTAAAGCCAAGATGTGCATCATCTATCATATAAGCAATTAAGCGGTGCTGACGCATGTCAAAGGAAATAATGTGGGTCCTATCACAGGCAGCATAAAGGTGATTAAAGTTTAGAAAGATCTAATAATTGGTGTAATCACTTAAAGGCAAGATGCATGACATCTATTAGTTAAGTGATTAAGCACTGAAGACATGTGGCAGTTGTTGGACCCGGGTATTCTGAGCTGGCGATGGCTAAAGTATAGAAAACTTGTTTATGATCCAATGGTCAGCTTAATGGATTATCTAAAAGATGCATGAGATCTAGTGTCTAAGCCATTAAGTAGTGTTGACGTGTGTCAAGGTGATGACATGTAATCCACTAAAGGTGAAGCTGACCGCAGGATAAATATTGGAGAAGTTTGAAAAGATCTAATGGCCCACTTAAAGACTTAAAGCAAAACCGATCGACATCTATCATCTAAGCCATTAAGCTGTGACACCATGTGTCCTAGTGGGTTTGGCTGAGGTCGTAAAAATAGGATTAAAGGAACAATACCTACAGAAAAGATTGACGGTCAGATTAATTGCTTAAAGGAAAAATAATTGAGATTTAGTGATTAAGCCATTAATCCATGTTGATGTGTGTCCCAGGTGATGATGTTGCAGTCGTATTCAGTAAACTCAAGGTGAGATAACTTCAAGACAAGTTAAGATAAATCTGATGGTGGACTTAATTGCTTAAGGAGAAAAAGTACGACATCTATCATGTAAGAAATTAAGTTGTGCTAACACGTGTCCCAAATGAATAGTTGTTTCCAGAAAAGAAGAGGGTTGTTAGATGAAGGAGATGCTACTTGAAATCTACGGCTCAGATTCAAAGTTACCAAAATGAGTTTTAGTGAGCTGTTAAGCCGCAAATTGATTACAAAATGTGTGGCCATTTTAGTTCAATTCAATGCGAAAGATTTATTTTATTCAAGCAGAATAATTCATTGTTTCAGCTTGAAGTCACCATAATTTACTAAAATCATTCAAGAGAAGAACTGAATTGCAACAATTTTTAGCTCCTTCAGAATTGCAGAACGGGTAAGTCTTCTTTGATACATCAAAATTCAGGTTTCAAGTAAGATTTTAAATTCAAAAAGCTTTCAGAATTATAGTTTTAAAATCTGAATTTCATCTCAACAAAAAAATCCCTAGGTTCAAAATGGCCCCTAGGATTGAACTTTCAGGAGAGGTAGATTATCAAAAAAGAAATGTTAGAGAGGACCTGCTGCAACAATTAAAAGGGTCCATGGGTGATGCAACCCAAATTAAGAGAATATTCCCAACTCATCCCCGCTTCAGAGTAGGAGAGGGTCTATATGACATAGGTAGGTGGGCCAAAGATGTTTAAACCAGTCTAAATGGTCTAAGTCTATTTAGAACTACCTACAGCCAGAGGAATGTTCCTACCCTAGATTGTAATATATGGGACTTAGATGTGGGAAATTGATAGTACTCGAGGTGTTCATGGATACAAATTTTTTCACCCTAATAGCCAACACTTATGACATAGTATCTAGGGTTGTTAGGGATACATAGGGAAATGTGTTGTTGACTGTCATAGTCGATGAAATCAGAAGAATTTTCAAGTTAAGTGATACCTCAGTACAAATGGATGATATTAACTTCAGCTACTTTACAGAAGTATACCAGACCCAAAGGGAATACTACTGAAATGAGGCCCTGAAAGGATACTTTAACAAAATAGGGGATTTGATTCTAGTAGGGCCCAACACACCAAAGCCATTTAAGTTGGACTATTTTAATGGTAAGGATAAGAAAATGTATAGTTCCCTATGCCTGGTTTTAGGAGAGGATGAAGAAACAACAATGCTTGTTCATATGATGCTCATGGTGATTCAGATTCTACATCCCAACCTGTCAGTAGTTTTTTACTATGCTTCTTACATTGCCCAACAAATGCATGAAGGTCTAATAGGTATTGAAGATAGTAACATACTCAAACCAATTTGGTGGTATTCCCTTATGATTCACATGTTTTTGTTCAATAGTGATGACTTCTTTGAGGAGGAGATGGACTTGACTAAGTTCCAAGGTGATGAGGATTTGCATGTTCAAATGTGGAGTGCTGATCTATCATGGGATAGAAAAGAAGCTAGTTATGTATACTTCAACAAGGTTTTTTCTACTAGGCTTAAGTCATTACTATCCAGACAAAATGCAAGGATCCATATGGATATGATGAAATTATTGAGACCTATGGAGTTTTTCCCAGAGTTAAAAATTTCCCACAATTGGGGAGATTTGATTTTATACCCTATTTCTAGAGTAATAAGGGTTTATGGATTCAGGGGAACCCCCAATGTGCTGCCCTACAGAGTCTCTCTGAAGAATGGAATTGCAGAAATTTTGAGAGAATTGGGTGGACTACAAAAGGAAGCCCTAACAGGAAAAATGAAGGGAAGCATTTTCCCTACCCTTACAAGAGCCCATCATTTCATCATCATAAATCCTAGGTGGACACAGTTTGACAAATATTTTGAGCCCTGCCATGTAGCAATGTCTTATCTAGGTGTGCAGAAAATGAAGATTTCATAATGGGCATGTTCAGAAAGAGAACCAAGTGCTTGACATTAGAGGACCAATTTAATTTCCCTGAGGATATTGTTAGAAATTTCTTTGATCTGAGTGACTAGGAGGTCAGGAAAGAGAAATGGCTAGTGTACAAAAATTCTTTGGACTTTGTCCATAATTTTGATAGGTCCTATGATCCTTTGAAGGAATTTTGGCCTTAGGCCAAAAAGATTGAGTCCCTGATGACATTATTTGAGGGTATCATGCAAGCCCTCAGTGAGAAGAAAGAGAAAGTGATGGAATCTGAGCCAAAAAAAGATAAGGCTATTCTGAGCAGGCTTTCATAGGGAAGGGTAGCCCCACCAGGGAATTATGTAGTCTACAAGAGAAGGGGGTATAGCACCATTATGCCCAAAATTAACAAGACTTCTAATCAAAAAGGCAAAAGGCCAGCAAATGCTAGTGCCCAAAAGTTGTCATCCCCCAAGAAATAGAAAGTAGAAGGAAAAGAGAAAGAGAGTGAATTATACTCCCCTTCCCTGTCCCCTATACATATGGCTGACTAGGATATTGCTAAGCAATTGGTCCAAATGGGGAACACAGACCAAGTTTTTGTTACTGCTCAAGAATTACAAGGAGTGCCTGAGGCACCTAGGCATATAAATAGGGATCTCACAGTGGCAGAATTCACAGGAAAAGAGTTGGACCCTATAACAAAATAGGACAGTGAGGAATTCCTTTCAGATGACAATTTTGTTAAGGCTAGGGCCTTTATTCAATTTATATGGAGAACTGATATTGATGAGTTCAAAAATAAGTGATAGAGGTTGCAGGAAGCCCAACCAAATCATACCAAAGATGATATTGAAAAGGAGCTCAAACAAGAGCTAATGTCTAAATTTGACAAAATCACCCCTAAAGAGGGTAGAGAGTTGGTAAAAAGGAAAGGAGTCCTCATCTTACCCCAATGGGATTTGGCTGATGCCATAGTTTTTGATGTTGTTAGAAAGGAGAAAAAACCATTAAGGACTACTGGAGCATCAATTGGTGCCCATTTTAGTGAAGATCATGCAACTCTAGCAATCTGGTCCTTGAAGAAGAAGGATAAAAGTAGATTGGATGAAGATGACCAATTTGAGGACATAGGCAACCTTATTGTCAAAAGAGTTTCTAATACCTCAAGTATTGAGGCAGATAACCTTGTTTTTCAAACTACCAATTTGAGTTTTAAGGTAGCTGAAAAAGAGAAAGATGCTTATAATAGCTTGAACCAAAAGTATGAATTTGTCTTAAAATAATACAATGATGAAAGGGTTAAATCCCTGCAGAAGGATGAGAGAATAGTATTTCTGGAGGGGAAGCAAACATAAAAAATAATGCCTCAGAAGAGGATTGCACAAGGACCCCACCAACCTTCCTCATCAAGTCCCATAATCACCTACCCTCCTTCCTCTAAACCATCTACTTCCACCACCCTAGAGGAGCTAGAACAGGAAAGGGAAATGCTGAAAGCTGCAAGAGAAGAATTAGAAAGGTAGAAGAAAGAATGGGTTGAGCAGTCTATGGCCTTCAGAGAAGCAGAAGCATGGGTAAAGCAGAGGTATGCAAATAAAATACATAGTTCTCTTATGCATTGTACTCATGAAGTAGTACCCACTGCTATTTATGCTCAAGGTAAGAAGATTGTCAATATTATGAATGAATATCATGAAAACAAAGACAATCTAGATCAATTGGTGAGTAAATGGAGAGGGAAAATAGAGGAATTAAAATTCTTTCACACCTCTTGCAAGAAAATTAATGATGTTGACATAGTCCTGATTGGCACCCACAAGTGCGTCAAATTAGTTTTGGATATGAATATCAGAAGAGACATGGTCATGAGAAAGGTGCTAACTTTGAAAAGGGAATATTCATAGGATAAATATGAAATGTTCCCAAACCTCTTTAGGAAGAATGGGAACATAAAAGATGAGGGGTTGTGGTATCAAAAAATGAATGAAGCATTAGCAGTCAAAACTAATAGTATACTAACTTTGGAGAGCACCCTGCTTTTTTCTCAAACAATTGAGATAGTGGGTAAGGCCAGGTCATTTTTTGCATTCTAGCCAAATGAGATAGATAAATCACATGTCATATGGAAGGAGATAAAAATTAGAAAAGATGATTTTCTTGGCTTCATTTGGTCGAGTGATGAGGTGTATACTTCTTGGAGGGACAAGTATATAATAACTAATCTGGGTGAAGGAGAATATATGCAAGTGGAAGAGGAAGCACAACAGGGTAGTTGATGCAGTTAAAAATAGATGTCATACATCACCAACCTTCAAGGTGACGGTTTCTACATGGCTATCCCCCAAAACCTATAGGGAAAATGCAATCACCACGTGGTCATAAGACAAAGAATCTATTGGAATATATTGTAACAAAAGTTGTTTTTCTGTCCACTTTCTATTTTGTCCTGTTATTCTCTGAGTTTTGTCTTCTAGCCTAGTCATCCTAAGTTTGTCGCATCCTTGATCTTTAAGGATTCCAAGATGACTAGTGCTGGCTATATATAGAATTTTGTAACATATTGTAAAGGATGGTAAAAATAAGACTGTGAAGCAGACTTTTGAATTGTGTCTAGGCTTTGGTTTTGAATCAATTTGAATGTATTGAGATCATGCTTTTATTAATAAAAATACAATGGAATCTCCATTTTGATACCAATGATTTCTTTTTGCATTTACAATTAGCTCTTGTATTTTTAATTTGTAAGGCATTTCAAATGTACTAGTTATAAGGTAACTATGTCATTATTTGTGAGTTTCTTTCAAGGAGGGTTTAAACCTTGCAAATAATTACAGAGGGTTAGGGTTTATGCAGGAATTTGATATAGGGGTGTGAGGGTGAGAAGATATTTTGTAAGAAATTCAATTTGAGGTTTTATTTATATTTCAATTAATTATCCATTGTGTATGTATGTTTTATTCTGACTCTATGGCCCATGATTAGGCACTAGTCAAAATCTGATAAGTGGTTGTTATCATCAATCAAATATTAATCAATATTTATATTTCTGTCATCTAAAATACATGTCTAGATAATTGTATTCAATAAAATTCATCTTAGTGATTCCTTGAAGAGAGAATCAATAGGTTATCCTTCCTAAGCCAAGTGTCTTAAAAAGAAGAAGGATAATGAATCCTTAATGCACTGTCAGATTTGGTGAAAGTTAGTAGTCTGTTGAAGGTGCACCTGCCTAGGTATGTGGAGCCCAACGTGTAGAAGGATTTTAATCCTTGTTAATTAGCCTTTACCTTGTGAGAATCTGGATTGGGAAATAAAGAGTCTAGCAATCACTGCTATATACTGATCCTGCAAGAAAAAGAGCTAATAGGGTCTTTTCTTCTTTCAAAGATTTAAAAAACTCTTTTTCTCCTACATGTTAGCTTTTTTTCTTGCACCACAACCTTAAAATGAAAGTATACTGATTATACTTGAATTCAAACTCCCTTTTGACAAGAGAAAGGCTAATTGTTGAGGTATTTGATAACACTGGGGACACCTATTATCACCTCCTTCATTTTTGAGCTCCACAGACTCAGGCAGGTATTACCTATTAAATGATTACTGATTCTTCAGCCTATGTATTTGGTGGACTAATTCATTCACTGCTTACTTACTTCAGACCTCACTGTAATAACTTATAATATACCTTGGAGATTGCAATAATTAGTTTGAAATAGAGTACTACAAGCCAGGATATGGTCTTAATAACATAAACCAATGAGACAAGGACTTTCATGCTTCTTCCTTTTACTTTAGGAGGGGAAACCTAATGATTCTCTCTACAAGGAATCAACAAAGTCCAAATGTAAATTCCATGAATACAATTGATCTTAAATATATTCTTTGAAAGTAATTGTTTAGAATAGTTTTAAATACTTGGATGATGATGAATTACCAAACAATTTCCTAAACCAGTGCCTATCCTTGGGCTTATATAATCAATAGATATAAATCCACAGAGCTATATAAAACATAATACTATAAGATTCCTTGCAACCTACATGCAACTTAGGTAAAGTGCCTTGCAAACTACCCTATCACTCCCACAATGCAGTATTAAGTCCTTAATTACTATTGTACTCTCTAAAATCATTCACAAAATTTAATTCCCCTCTCAGCAGAAACTTGTAAATAATTATATAGCTACCTTATAGCCAATATGTTTAACATGCCTTACAAATTAAACATAAAAGAGTACACATAACAAAAAAAGAGACAACAACAATGTGGAATAAAATTGCACTGTATTTTATTCATATATTTATGCTTCAGTACATAAAAAAGGCTTAAAAGCTCAAAAACACAGACTGAAATTTAGAAAGTATGGCTTGCCAATTATATTTCATTTCTTCTTTAAAATTGTTACATTTGATCTATATATAGGTCTTAAACCATCTTGGAATCCTTAGAGTAAGGATGCCACAAGCTTCAGATGGTTCAAGAAACCTAACCCTAAAAGTATAGAAAAGACAAAAACAAGAATGTTTAAGCGGTGGGAAGACAAGAATAGGGGATGAAATCTAATCTTCCTTTGTCTTCATATGTATTCTGGCACCTTTGTCTGTCAGTGTTTAGGATAGTATCTGATATTTGTATTGAGACTAAGTGACCACCATTTTAGGCTAACCTACACTTGTCTTTCACAATTACTAACCTCCCTGATCAATGATCAGGCGCCAAGTGTTCCTTTCTACTCTTCATCCAAGACCTCTTCTTCTATCTCAACATGCTTCTTTTTCTTTGGTTTTGTCATTAAATACCATGCTGTCACATCTTCTTCTATAGGCCAATTGAAACTCTAAATGCTCTGTAGTTGTCCTTTCTGCCGTTCCCATCTGACATCAGTTATGCTTTTGACATCAAATAAGAATTTTTATATGTCAGTTTTTGCTTTAAAAGCCTCATCCAAAATTTTATTAAAAATTTCTAAATCAAGATCAAAATCTATAATAAATGCCTCTTTACTAGGTATTCTACTATCAAAATCATTTCTCCAGGCCTCCAAGGCCTTAATCTGATCATCTTCTCCCTTTAGTGGAGGAACAAATCTATTAAAACTTGGTCCAAATAGGCCCAAATTTGCCTCTATCTGATTCAATTTACCTTTAAAGAAAGATAAAGTGACATTAAATTTCTTGATCTCATCTTCTACCTCTATCACAATCTTAGGCAAATCTAGCCTATGTTGCTGTAAAGAGGCCAATTTCTCAAACCATTGTATTCTGGGAGACCATGTTGTTAAAAAGGGAGTCAAAATAGAGATGTACCCTGTTACTTCAGCATGCAAAATGGGTAACTTATTATATGCATTTAGAATTATATCTATTTTATCTTTCAAGATATCAATCCTATGTTGAAGTATACTCCTTAATGCATTTGTAGCAACTTCGTTATCCTTTTTAGCCATTTTATATGTTTTTACCTCTTCCCCTGCTTCAACTTTTCCTTCTATTTGTAGAGGCTACTCTGAGAGTACATACACAACCTCTAGCTTTTCTTGTAATTGCTTAGTCATTTCAACAATTACCTTATCATGCTAATGAATCTGGATATGGCACAATTCTCTATCCTTGGCTAGGGCACTAGCCTCCTCAATTAGGACACCACATTTCTCAGACAACTGCTTTGTCTTGTCTTCATTTAAATGTGCCCAATGTGTCAAAATTTCAAGATCTCCTATGTTTTGCACTATCCATACGATCTGGTTCCCCACCACGCTCTCTTGAATATTTAGTAACTGAGGCTTCTGGTCTTTAGGACACAAATTCCACATGGAAAATGCTTGGGATTGTGGAATATATCCAAACCCTTTAATCATATCACCCATTTGCATCTCACTTGCCATTTTTAGATCCAGTTGATTTTTGATTTGGTCTATTATGAATGCTGAGGCTAAATCCCAGCCCTCAGCAAGAAAAATTCCACTGTTCAAAACCATTTTTCTAGCCTCAACAGGAGAAACATCCTCACTTTTAGGATCATATGTTTGTAAAGCTAGAAGAACCTCATTTGTTACTGCTTCTTCACCATCTGATCTCAACTATTCTCTGATCTATTTATTTTTATTCCATCTTAGGAAATCCTTATATTCATTAGTTTTTATGAAGTTGTCATCACTTAACAACTATTTTTGGTGAAGTAATCATTCATCAATACATGCTTTGAGAGGAAACTCTATGTTTTCCTCTACCTCTTGCTACAGTTTTTTTCATTTTCTGATCTCTTTTCTCAAATTTTGAACATATAATCTATTTCTAGGAACAATAGCACTTACTCTATCCCATTTTCTCTCTTTTCTTATGTAAGTTTGATCATAAGAAGTCTGACCAAGATCAACTTTTTGCCTCTTGGTAGCAGGCTCATCTACATCATGAGGTTGAGAAACCTAAGTCAAATCTATAATATGTCCCTATTCCCCTTGTACTTGAATTGCTTCTGTAACATTCTGTTGTGGTTGATCTATTTGAGATGGATTGATATATTCTTCCTCACTCTCACTCTCATATTCTGATTTTGAATATTTAGGTTCTTTTCCCCCTTTCTTCACATCTAGAACTTTATCCAATTGCTCAAAAAGTGTGTAAAAATTATCTATCATAGCTTTGATATTATCAAACTATGGCAAATTAGGATAAAAACCTCCAAATGATAATCCACTTGTTTTGATCTATTTCTCTAAATTCAATAACTCTTGAATTCTTCCTGTTTTATCTCTCACTTCTTCTTCATCAAGTATATTCCTAGTAGCATCCTCCTCCACACAAAGACCATGCACATATGTATTTGGTATGGTAGGAGTTAGGAGTTTCTTAGCTCCTGCAATAAATCCCTCTAGATCAATATACCTATATAATGTTGCTCCCATCTTACATCTTTCCAACCATCTATTTACTAAATCAATAGCACCTTTGCCAATTATAAACTGAAAAAACTTGAACTGCCTAGGGGTTAATGTCCCCTTCCTGTGTGGTGCAAAGTGCTCATTATCTGTTAACAAAAGCTGCCAAACAAATTCCATATCTGCAACTCTTGATGGAACATGATATGGTAGCACATGGGGAAGATGTGTACATCCATACACTCTGATCATAGTGAAATTTTCTTCTAAAAAGAAATCTCCCCAATTGTGGTCACCCTCCCATTTATCAAAATATTCACATGGTCTCAGCAACTGTAGCACCTTCACTGGGAGTCTAGTCTTGTTGACACCCAAACTCTGCATCAAAGGGTAGACAGTCCAGTTCTCGAATCCATAGAAATCAAGGTCCTTGGAGGTGAAATTCCATATCTTAATCCAAAATTGGATAGGATTGGGTTGGTCATGAAAGATTCTTTGGGGGTTCAAAATGTTTACATCCATGATGCCATAATTTAAATGTAATAGTAAATGCATCAGGATAGAATAATGTAAAAACTTAGGATCTTTATCCTTCTTCTGTAGAGCTACAAACCCCTCATGCATTCTATCAATGATGTACTATATGTAATCATAGCTAGTACTAGAATACACATCTTGTAAATCTAATACCATCATCAAAATCCCAGCATTTATCTTCTCAGCACCTCCATCCCTACCCAACACCTTACACAAATCATATGCAATGTATTTGATATAAAAATGTAAATCTTTAAAATAGTAAGGTGTAGTTCCTAGTAAAGGAACAATGTGGTTCCTAACCTCCTTAAGGATATGTTTTTGCAATTGGTTCCTGGCAACCCCAGGCTATAACCTATATCTCTCCTCTTGCTTTGTAATATCAATTCTAGTGGACATGGTACTATATAAACCAAAAGCTTGCATAAAAGAGTTCCTATTTAAAATTAAAAGTGCAGTACCACTGTTCTTTTTAATTGTCCTTGACAAGGAGTCATAATGGTTTGCAAGACCTACAAACAAGTCTACATCTACAAAGACATCAGGAACAATTAACCTAGCTAGACCACTAGTACAAGGGTTTGATATTGGTATGGCCTTATTAGCATTATTATAAAAATAATTGTAAAGATAAAAACCTATAGAACCTGGTGTATGGGCATCTCTGATATCACAGTATTCATCTGCCAATATGTTGGCATTTACCCTCTTGTTCTATGTAGACCCAGGTAATAGTTTCAAAAACTCATTAGAGAAGTTCCTTTCTCCCTTGGCATCTTCGTCTACTTCATTGCTCTTCCCACTGGTAGATGCCACACTAACTGCTTTACTCATTTTGTTCTATTTTCACTTCTCTTTCATTGATATTGAAACAAATGTTCTCTCAGGACTCCTTACTCTTCTCTGTGTACTGAAAACCATTCAAGAACTTTGAAAACCAAAGAATCACCCTGAAATTCATCAATTCTTCCTTCTTGGACACAGAAAACCTAGCAAATTTTTCGCTCTAAAATTCTGGATGTATGATGAATGAAAATAAACCTGAGAACGTCCCTTTATGATAAATTTACAAAGTACTTATCTTATCATTGAGGAATCAATCAATTTTTCCTTCAAGTTTACATGTTGTGGTATTAATTGAATTCCTAGCCGTAGCTCATGAATGTGACAGGAAATCAAATTCATATGAGTGCGTGTTCAAAAAAACAGTTATAAAATTTGAACAAAATGACATGTTTTGATATGATTGGTTCTTCACCAGACATCTCAGCTACCTTTTTCACACATTAATTAATCTCCTATAATTCTATTGGACAATTGATCTCCATATTGTCATGTCAGAAAATCCCACTTATTATCACTTTTCATATTTGGTGACCAAGCGACTATGCATTATCTCTTTGTCCCTGATCAAATCTCTTAACTCTCAATTTTTTTGGAGATCTAGTGACTATATGATTCTCTTCACCTTAGCTTAACCATGATTAACTTCTAGAAATCATGTGACAAAATGAATCCAAGTCGCTAGTAATATTGCCAAACTTAAAAATTATTTGGAGACCCTGCGACTACCCTTAGTCTCCCAATCACTAAATAAAACTTCTCTTTAATATTTCTTTTGGAGACCTCACGACATAACCCATGAACTTTTATCTTATCATTTTAATTCTAATTTAGAGACAACGCGACTAAAGCTAGTCACATTGTTGCAAGAACATTTTTACTCTGTGCAATATTGATAGAGACTCAGTGACTACCATTAATCTCATCTTTATCTTCATCTGATGGCCCCACTAAGTCACTGAATACATTTTAAAACCCTAAACCATTTGGAGACCACACGACTGATTAAAATGCATACCTTTACATCTTTTAATCTCTTAATCGCCGAATGATACTTTTACTTCTGGGAGACCATGCAACTTATACATTTTTATTTATTCATTGTGTACACGTGTCTCATTTTTAGTTGTTTGTCTCCAAATTGCTGAAAAGATGTTGACTTGCCATGTTTGACCTGTGACTACCTGACCACTGTATATTTCATTTCAATTTGCAGTTTGTTGCCAAGTCTCTAAAATTTTTACTTAACTGACATTTTAACTGGAGACATGGTGACTGAAGCTTTTAAACTTATCACTAACTGTGTTTCGATCTGGAGACCCCATGACTGAAGGAATCGCTAAGTCTCATAATACTTTACTAACTGCAGGATACATTACGTGACACGATGACTTAACCACTTTTCTTCATGTCGCCAGATCACACTTTCTTCATTGGGAGAATTCACGACTGAAGGAATTTGCTAAGTCTCATGACTTACAAAGAATATTCATTTCCCTTTTGAGACATCTCAACTACAGTTAATCGCCAAGTCTCATGATGAAACAAAATATGCTTTTAACATTAAGAGACTGGGTGACTAACCTTTATCAAACACATGACTTATTGCAACTTAAGTCTTTCAAAAAGGTAATGCAAAAATAGAAACTCGATTGACATTTTAGGGCTTTTTTTCATTTTCACATAGAAGACAACTTAGGGCTTTGGATTTTTCACTATTTGTCTGGATTTTGACGTAAGAACACAAGGTTTTCACAGGGATAATTCAAATTAGGACAGATTCTTTGATTTTGGATAAAAATTGGTAAGAGGACAACAAAATTTAGGGAAAACCACCAAAAAACTAGGAATACAACCAACAGTGGCTCTATCTGAGGATTGACTAAATATAGTTTATGGAAAAGAACCCTAGGATCTCTGGTTGTAGACTAGATCAAAAAATGAAGAGGACACCAACTAACCTATTAAAGAAGGGAAACTATCTACATCATTTACATAATCGAAGGAAAGTATTCATAGTATGATACATACTTACTTGTGCATGAACCTTGGTTCCTAGTTGAAAAAAGGCTTTAGGATTTTCCCATGCACAGGCAACTCAAAGTCTTCTCCATCCACATTCTTCAATAAGTAAGAGTCTTTTCCAAAGTTCCGTGAGACAACAAATGGTCCAAGCCACAAAGATTCAAATTTTTTGTGTTTTCCTTTATCCTCTGCTCTTTCATTCCATTGAATAACTAGGTCACCATATTGAAATTTTCTTTTAGTAGCCCTTTTGTCAAATAGGTACTTCATCTTCTATTGCAACTTAAGGTTTTCTTTTTGGCTATATCTTCTTGCTTCATCCAATTCTACCAACTGAGTAATTCTATTCTGCATATTGTCAGAAACATCTAAATGTTCCTCTTGTATAAACTGATATACTGGAAATAAATTTTTGATAGGCATTCTTGCTTGTAAACCATACACCAACTCAAATGGAAACTTTCTAGTTTCCTTTTTAACTGTTATTCTGTCAGCCCAAAGTGCTAGTTTTAACTTAGCATAACATTGCCCTTTTATTCTTTTCAAGAATTCTTTTTAGTATTTTCAATATACTCTTATTACTAGACTCAGCCTATCCATTTGCCTGTGGATGATATGGGGATGAATATGATATTGTAATCCCATATTTTTCATAGAAATCTATCATTTCTTCTGATCTAAAACTCATGGCATTATCCATTACTAATTTAGTAGGTACACCAAATCTAGTTATAATATTTTCCATTAGAAATTCAGTGACTACCCTGCTTGTTTCCTTTTTTGTAGGAATGGCCTCAATCCATTTGGTAAAATAATATGTGGCAAACAATATCCAACTATGTCCTCCACTGGATTTTTCTTGAAATTCCCAATGAAATCAATTCCCCCACATAGTAAAAGGAGCTTCAGTACTTATTGGGTTTAACAACAGAGCACCTAAAATTTTTAGCTTGTTTGAGAACCTTTGACAAGGTTCACACTTTCTGACATATTCATATGTATCTTTGAATAAACTAGGCCAATAGTACCCAACCCTTAAAATCTTATGGACAATAGTCTTAGCAAAAAAATGACCTCCACATTCTCTTGCATGCATTTCACATAAAACCTTTTCAGCTTGGTATTTATCAAGACATAACAATAATACACCATTCTTATCCTTCCAATACAAGTCTCCTTGAATTAAAGTGTATCTTTGGGTTTGCAATTTTAGATTTCTTTTCTAATTTTCTGACATATGATCAGGACATTTGGCATTTTTGAGGAAAAATACAATATTAGTATAAAATGGTTGCCTCTCTATGCTTGTAGTAGTTTGATCATGTATCTTTGTCTAATTTATTTGTACTAGATCCAATTTTTCTTCTGTCATGAGTTTTTCCAAACCCTAACCTCTTATCAACTTTGTAATATGGATCTCAAGGTTAAATTCCTGAATTCTGGTAATCCATTTACATCTCTTATTAGTAACCTCTGACCGTGTAAGAATATCTTTCACTACTGAGTGAGGAACATATGCTTGTTTCTGAGCACAGACCAAATATGGCTGAAAAGACTTTACATCTTTTCCCAAAGCATAAGCCTGCTTCTCCATTATTTTATAATTAAGTTCTGCAGCTTGTAGTGATTTACTATAAAAATCTATTGGGTGTTCAAATCCTTGTTCATCTTTTTGTAGTAAAATAGCAGCAATTGTATGAAAAGATTCAAATGAAAACAAAGAAAAAGGCTTAGTATAATCTAGAGATTTTGAAACTGGAGCCTCTTGTACTGCTTTCTTTATTTTCTCAAATGCCTATTGGGCTTCTTCATTCCAAATAAATTTGGCATCTTTCTTTAGCAATTTTACAATAAGTTTAACAATCTCTGCAAAGTTTGCTATGAACCTTTTGAAAAAATTGATCTTTCCTAAGAAATATTGTACCCCTTTTAGGTTCTTTAGAGTAATAACCTTCTGAATTTCTTCCACTCTCTTAGGGTCTATTATTACCCCTTCCTTAGACACTATGTGTCCAAGCAACTTTCCCTCTTGTACTACAAAATGACATTTCTTGGGATTCAGTGAAACACCACATTCTAATGCTTTATTGAAAATCTTTCCTAAGTAATCACAATGATCCTCGGCTCTTTTAGAATATGCAGTTAAATCATCCTGATAAATGACCATAAATAAATCAATGAATTCTTTAAAAGCAACATCCATGGCCCTTTGAGAAGTTGCTCTTGCATTTATTAGTCCAAATGGCATTCTGATATAAAACATAGGTTTCCCATTAAGTGGTAAATGTAGTTTTACACTACTCTGATTCTTTAACTAAGACATGGTTATATCCTGAGAAACCATCCATCATAGACATCAACTCACAACCATTCACCTTGTGTAATATTGCTTCCGTATTAGGCAAAGAATAATTACCTTTTAATGAAGCAATATTTAAATTTCTGAAATCCACACACAGTCTGATATCACCATTCTTCTTTCTAACTGGTACGATATTTGATACCCAAGTTGAGTGTCTGATGGGCTGGATTATCCCAGCATCTTTTAACTTCATCAATTCTTGTTGCATCTTAGGAGCCAACAAGTGGTTAATAGGCCTCTATTTTTGCCTAAATGGTTTCACATCTGACTTTAGTAGCATTTCATGTTGAAAAATATCCTCTTTATAGGATTTCAAATCCTCATATGACCAAGCAAAGACATGTTTATGTTTTCTTAACAGTTTGATCAAATTTATCCTTATATGAGAGTCTAAACCCTTTCCAATATAAATAGTTTGAGGACTATTTTCAGATCCTAAATTTATTTCCTCTAAATCCTCAACCTTGGCATTGCTTAATTTTGTTGACTACTAAAAAATGCTTCAAGCTCAACCAAACCCCTAGGAATCTGATTAGAACTTAACTGGACAACCTCATTTCCCAAAATGTAGTCTTTTCCATCATTGCTTTCAAGCAAAGTATTACAATCTATACTTTGGTTCTCATAATGGTCTAGACATTGGATAAATCTCAGAATATCTTGGTCATCCTGAAAAACCTGCCAGTTGTATATGTTGTCCGAAACAACTGGCCTTGTTTTGACTTCCAATATTGACACCGCATGTAAGGTCAAATCATCATTTTTAAAGCAACATTTGCTAAAAAATCAGCCATTATATTCTTTGACCTTTCTTTCCAGCTTATATCAAAGGCATCAAACATTTTAATTTGATCCCAAATAGCCTACTTATAAATTTTTAATCTATCATTCTTTACTGCATATTTGGATCTAACTTGAGCTACTACCAACTCAGAATCACCATAAACCTTTAAACATTTAATCCCATGTTTGATAGCAATTTCAAGTCCTAAAAACAAAGCTTCATAATCTACAATATTATTTGTACATTGGAAGGCTAATAGAAAGGAATACTTAAAAGTTGTACCTGATGGAGATATCAACAATACACCTACTCCTGACCCTTCTTTTGAACAAGCACTATCAAAGTACATTTTCCATAATCCATCATCTTGTATAATCAACTCTCTATTCAAAGGATCAACCTTTTCATTCTAATAATAAAGTTCACTCTTTTGCATCCTGAAATTATCCATATCCATATCAATGCAACAATTAATGTTAGTGTCTTTGAATCTTTCTATCATGTGTGGAGTTCTACTCTCCCTTAACACCTTAACATTATCTCCAGCAATGTTAAAAGTAGAAAATGATAAATCACTTTGTATACTACCTCCCATTGAAGAACTCCACTTTCTTGATAGCAGCATGCCATAATGTGGTGGTATGTCAAGCACAAGAACATTCATAGTCATTACTACATCAGGACAAATGGATAATTTATAAGGCATAGCTTCAATGGTACCAATCACAGGAACTTATCTAGATTCCACAGCTTGACATCTCCGATGAGGAGTGTCAATCTATAGTCCCATTGACCTCATGATTTCCACTGGCATAATAGTATTTGATGCTCCTGAATCAACCATACAATTTTTTAGCATCTTTCCATTAATTATTACTAAAAGAAAAAATGGGTCAACAGCTTTTGGGGAAGAAGTTGTATTCAAGAAAATTTGAGGAATCTCATATGTTAACACCTCAACTTCCTTCCCTTTATTGATTGGTTTCTTGCCAACATTCTCTAGGCTTTGGACTTTTATTATGGGCACACTATTTAACAATGAAATCACCTTTTCCTTGTGTTCCTTAATTCTCATCATCTCTAGAAATGGTACCTTTACCGTCATTTGGGACAAACAGTGACCCATGTCTACTGGAGTATATTTCACATCTGAGGATTTTGACTTGTCAATAGTAATGTCACTTTCCTCAATATGTATATTCAGAGCTGGTTCTTTTAACTTCTTGCTGTCCATTTTTTTAACAGGAGTACCTGTTTCTTGCCTTTTTAATTCTCCTTCTTGTACAACATTTGGTTCTAAGGCTTTGGTAATAATTTTGACCTTATGCTGATTTAAATTTTCCCCAGGTCCTTGTTTTTTTTGTGCATACTTAGTGTCTACTTTATTTTCATTTATAAAGACACCTGATGGCTGACTACCAGTACCACCCACTACTCTGTTTCTTAAATGGTAGTTTCTTCTAGCCTTGTTTACTAAATCTGTAGTAATTCTAGCTTTTTCTTCATCTGAAGCTTTTCTAATAAGTGGAAAATCCTGATTATTTTGAGCATAACATCTTATCTGGTCATCAATTTCATCTGCTTCACTGTCTGATAAAATCTGTTGATGATGATTTTCTACCCTTCTTTGTGAACTACAGGAATCATGATTTTTAGTTTCACTGTTCGAGTCTATATCATGACATGAATAAGTATTTGTCATACTATGATCACATTGTTCACCTTCATCATTTCCATGTTCTTCACTTACTCTTAAGTCTAAGGAAACAATACAAAAATTAGGGTTATGTGGGGCTTCACAAACTTCACACCAAGAATCATCATTGGAGAAATGGACAACATTCTTATGTGGAGGGTCTGGAGTTTTGTTATCAGTTTTCTCCTTTCTAGGTAGAATAACAGGCTTCTCATCCTTAAACTGAGTTCCATAAGGATGATTTTGCATTCTATTTTGAGGATTATATGTATTATTGTAAGAAGGCCTATTGTTCTAAGGAGCCCTATATTCCTTATACTCTAGTTCTTTTAAGTTGCTCCTACTAAACCTTGAGTCATCTCTCCTATTTAATTTACTAGACACTCTTCTATTCATTTCAATATTCACTACTATCTTATAAGCATCAGTAAGAGTTCTAGGGTTTTTATCCCTAAGAGCATATCCCATTTTTTAATCAAAGTCATTCAAATAAGTTTCTAAACATACCTCTTCATCTAGCCTTATCTTCTAAAATAGCTTGTGCATAGCTCTTTGAAATCTTGTTTTAAACTTAGTGACCTCTTTGTTGTAATTCTTTTTGATATTGTTGAACTCATTCAAAAAAAATCCTTTATTTGTTTTATCTCCATACTGATCCTTAAACACATCAATCAACTCATCCATAGAAACAACAGATCCATTAGAAAGGCTCCTAAACCATTCTCTAGCATCTTCCAATAGAGACTGAACAAATAATTTCATTAACACATCCTCATGAGTGATATTCAAATCATCAACAAAATCAATGAACTTTCTTAAATGTGTTTCACATGAAATAACATTGTTACCTGCGAACTTTGGGAGTTTTTCTCCTATATCACCCACATATTTTGGGAATGCATTAGGATATCTAGGGATACCAATAAAGTTAAACTATTTATACCTTTCAATATGCAATGGTTTTCTTTGAAAATTATCATTCTCTTTAAAAGTAGTGGCTTTTGCTTTAGAAGCTGTTGTATTCTCTGTCCCAGCATAAGAATACTTAGAAGACTGCAAAAAATCTATTTTCTTCTTCATCTCAATTGTTGCAGCTTCCATTTGTGCCTTTTCTAACATTTTCTCCATGGTCTCTTTTTCAATTCTTATTTTCTCTAAATCAATATCCAACTTGGACATTTGCTCTGTTAAAGGCTTCTGAAATCTAGGTTCTTGATTTTTGTATTCAGTCATTTTTTTCTTACCTTTGTCTTTATGTGAACTAGAAGCCTTATAAGTGAGTGGTATCTCTTGTTCCTTTTGAGATCTCTCTATACCTTTTATATTTTGATGTCATGAAGATTTTCTTTTACTCTTATCAACATCCTTATGCTCATGTTTTTCCTTTCTCATTTCTCTCTCCCTTTTCATTTGTTGAATAAGGGTTAGTTGTTTCATGATAAGTTTTTCTTCATTTACTAGCTCATCAGAGGGAGCTTCTTCAGAATCTAAATTAGAAGTACTTGTTTCTTCTCTTTCACTAGAAGTAGAATTAATAGTAGGTGTTTCTAATACTCTTTAAGCAGCTTCTTCATATTCTAAAGTATTTCCATCATGAGAAGGTTGACTGTTGTTCACCTCTCTCCTAGCATTACTTTCTTTACCTTTTAGAGGAGTTTCATCAATGCTGACTTGGTTTCTCTTCTTCCTCTAGGACAATTCCATTCTTGAGCATGATGGGATTCCACCATCTAAAACCTTTTTAGGATTACTTTTCATCCTTGACCTAGTATTCATTCTGAGAGATATTTACTAAATTTGCACTAATCTTAGAGATTTTATTTTAGAGTCGCCACCCAAAAATAGTTAGGGATGAATGAATACTATCAATAAAATTTTTTGACAACTACAACTAGTACGATCTGTAATTACATTAAATCCCCAGTAGAGTCTCCAATTTGTTAACTCTTTTTCTTGCACCACAACCTTAAAATAACAGTATATTGATTATACTTGAATGAAAACTCCCTTTTGACAAGAGAAAGGCTAATTGATGAGGTATTTGATAACACTGGGGATACCTATTATCACCTCCTTCATTTTTGAACTCCACAGTCTCAGGTAGGTATTACCTATTAAAAGATTACTGATTTTTTAGCCTATGTATTTCGTGGACTAATTCATTCATTGGTTACTTACTTCAGACCTCACTGTAGTAACTTATAAGATGCCTTGGAGATTGCAATAATTAGTTTGAAACAGAGTACTATAAGCCAGGTTATGGTCTCAATAACATAAACCAATGAGACAAGGACTTTCATCCTTCTTCCTTTTACTTTAGGAGGGGAAACCTAATGATTCTCTCTACAAGGAGTCAATAAAGTCCAAGTGTAAATTCTATGAATACAATTGATCTTAAATATATGCTCTGAAAGTAATTGTTTTGAATAGTTTTAAATACTTGGATGATGATGAATTACCAAACAAGTTCCTAAACCAGTGCCTATCCTTGGGCTTATATAATCAATAGATATAAATCCACAGAGATATATAAAACATAATACTGTAAGATGCCTTGCAACCTACATGCAACTCAGGTAAAGTTCCTTGCAAACTACCTTGTCACTCCCACAATGCAGTATCAAATCCTTAATTACTATTGTACTCTTTGAAATCATTCACAAAATTCAATTCCCCTCTCAGAAGAAACTTGCAAATAATTAGATAGCTACCTTATAGCCAACATGTTTAACATTCCTTACAAATTAAACATAAAAGAGTACACATAATAAACAAAGAGACAAAAATAATATGGAATAAAATTGCACTGTATTTTATTCATATATTTCTGCTTCAATACATAAAAAGGATTAAAAGCTCAAAAACATAGACTGAAATTTAGAAAGTCTGGCTTGCCAATTATATTTCATCTCCTCTTTAAAATTGTTACATTTGATCTATATATAGGTCTTAAACCATCTTGGAATCCTTAAGGTAAGGATGTAACAAGATTCGGATGGTTTAAGAAACCTAACCCTAAAAGTATAGAAAAGAGAAAAACAAGAATGTTTAAGCGATGGGAAGACAAGAATAGGAGATGAAATTTGATCTTCCTTTGTCTTCTTATGCATTCTGGCACCTTTGTCTGCCAGTGATTAGGATAGTATCTGATATTTGTATTGAGACTAAGTGACCACCATTTCAGGCTAACCTACACTTGTATTTCACAATTACTAACCTCCTTGTGCTCAATGATCAGGCACCAAGTGTTCCTTTCTACTCTTCATCCAAGACCTCTTCTTCTATCTCGATAGGCTTCTTTTTCTTTGGTTTTGTCATTAAACCCCATGCTATCACATCTTCTTCTGTAGGCCAATTGAAACTCTGAATGCTCTACACTTGTCCTTTCTACCTTTCCCATCTGACACTAGTTATGCTTTTGACATCAACTAAGAATTTCTTTATGTTAGTTTCTTCTTTAAAAGCCTCATCCAAAATTTTATTAAAAATTTCTAAATCAAGATCAGAATCTATAATAAATGCCTCTTTACTAGGCAGTATACTATCAAATTCATTTCTCCAGACCTCCAAGGCCTTAATCTGATCATCTTCTCCCTTTAGTGGAGGAACAAATCTATTAAAACTTGGTCCAAATAGGCCCAACATTGCCTCTATCTGATTCAATTTACCTTTACTTTAAGATAAAGTGACATTAACTTTCTTGATCTCATCTTCTACCACTGTCACAATCTTAGGAAAATCTAGCCTATGTTGCTATAAAGAGGCCAATTTCTCAAACAGTTGTATTCTGGGAGACCATGTTGTGAAAAAGGGAGTCAAAACAGAGATGTACCCTATTACTTCAGCATACAAAATGGGTAACTTATTATATGCATTTAGAATTATATATGTTTTATCTTTCAAGATATCAATCCTATTTTGAAGTATACTCCTTAATGCGTTTGTAGCAACTTCGTTATCCTTTTTAGCCATTTTATCTGTTTTTACCTCTTCCCCTACTTCAAATTTTCCTTCTATTTGTAGAGGCTGCTCTGAGGGTACATACACAACCTCTGGCTTTTCTTGTAATTTCTTAGTGATTTCAGCAATTACCTTATCCTGCTGATGAATCTTGATATGGCACAGTTCTCTAGCCTTGGCCATGGCACTAGCCTCCTCAATTAGGACACCACATTTCTCAGACAATTTCTTTATCTTGTCTTCATTTAAATGTGCCCAATGTGTCATTATTTGAGAAATTTCAAGACCTCCTATGTTTTGCACTATCCATACCATCTGGTTTCCCACCATGCTCTCTTGAATATTTTGTAACTAAGGCTTCTGGTCTTTAGGACACAAATTCGACATGGCAAATGCTTGGGATTGTGGACTATATCCAAACCCTTTAATCATATCACCCATTTGGATCTCACTTTACATTTTTAGATCTGATTGCTTTCTGATTTGGTCTATTATGAATGTTGAGGCTAAATCCCAACCCTCAGCAAGCAAAATTCCATTGTTCAAAACAATTTTTCTAGCCTCATCAGGAGAAATATCCTCACTTTTAGGATCATATGTTTGCAAAGCTAAAAGAGCCTCATTTGTTACTTCTTCTTCACCATCTAATCTCAACTGTTCTCTGATCTGTTCCTTTTTATGCCATCTTAGGAAATCCCTAAATTCATCAATTTTTATGAAGTTATCACTGCTTAAAAACTATTGTTGGTGAAGCAATTGTTCATCAATACATGCTCTCAGAAGCAACTCTATGTTTTCCTCTACCTCTTGCTGTAGTTTCTTTCCTTTTCTGATCTCTTTTCTCAAATTATGATCATATAATCTATTTCCTGGAACAAGAGTAGTTACTCTATCCCCTTTTCTCTCTTTTCTTATGTAAGTTTGATCATAAGAAGTCTGACCAAGATCAACTTTTTGCCTCTTGGTAGCAGGGTCATCTACATCATCAGGTTGAGAAACCTCAGTCAAATCTATAATATGTCCCTATTCCCCTTGTACCTAAATTGCTTCTGTAACATTCTATTGTGGTTGATATATTTGAGGTGGATTGCCATATTCTTCCTCACTCTCACTCTCATATTCAGATTCTGAATATTCAGGTTCTTTTCCCCCTTTCTTCACATCTAGAAATTTATCCAATTGCTCATAGAGTGTGTAAAAATTATCTATCATAGCTTTGATCTTATCAAAATATGACAAATCGGGGTAAAAACCTCCAAATGATAATCCATTTATTTTTATTTGTTTCTCTAAATTCAATAACTCTTGAATTCTTCCTCTTTTATCTCTCACATCTTCTTCATCAAGTATATTCCTAGTAGCATCCTCCTCCACACAAAGACCATGCACATATGTATTTGGTATGGTAGGAGTTAGGAGTTTCTTAGCTCCTGCAATAAATCCCTCTGGATCAATATACCTATATAATGTTGCTCCCATCTTACAGCTTTCCAACCATCTGCTTACTAAATCAATAGCACCTTTTCCAATTATAAAATGAAAAACCTTGAACTACCTAGGGTTTAATGTCCCCTTCCTGTTGTAACACCCCAAAATTGGCACCTAATAACTTAATCAATTTTGGTGCATTTTCTTATCTTCGAAGTCCTATTTTATTAGGCAAATTCGTCTCCTAATTGACTTTAATCGACTGAGTTTCAAATGTAGAAAACC
>MU225064.1:800908-818065 GCA_018584345.1 Thuja plicata
CTAATTAGGAGGCAACAGGTCATCTCAATCCCTTCGTAGAGCAAACAATTCAATGTTTGTCTTTGCGAATCCATGGATTGAATAATGACTATGTTGAGTTTCTTGTTGGATTGAGAGGTCACGTTCAACAATAAACACCTGTGTGGTGCAAAGTGCTCATTATTTGTTAACAAAATCTGCCAAATAAATTCCATAGCTGCAAATCTTGATGGCACATGATATGGTAGCACATGGGGAGGATGTGTACATCCATACACTCTGATCATAGTGAAATTTTCTTCTAAAAAGAAAACTCCCCAATTATGGTCACCCTCCCATTTATCAAAATATTCACATGGTCTCAGCAACTGTAGCACCTTCACTTGGAGTCTAGTCTTGTTCACACCCAAACTCTGCATCAAAGGGTAGACAATCCAGTTCTCAAATCCACAGAAATCACAATCCTCGAAGGTGAAATTCCATATCTTAATCCAAAATTGGATAGGATTGGGCTGGTCATGAAAGATTCTTTAGGGGTTGAAATTGTTTACATCCATGATGCCATAATTGAAATGTAATAATAAATGTATCAGGATAGATAATATAAAAACTTAGGATCTTTATCCTTCTTCTGTATAGCTACAAACCCCTCATGCATTCTATCAATGATGTACTATATGAAATCATAGCTAGTACTAGAATGCACATCTTGTAAATCTAATACCATCATCAAAATCCCAGCATTTATCTTCTCAGCACCTCCTTCCCTACCCAATACCTTATGCAAAGCATATGCAATGTATTTGATACAAAAATTTAAATCTTTAAAATAGTAAGGTGGAGTTCCTCGTAAAGGAACAATGTGGTTCCTTACCTCCTTAAGGATATGTTTTTGTAATTGGTTCCTAGCAACCCTAGGCTATAACCTATATCTCTCCTCTTGCTTTGTAATATCAATCCTAGAGGACATGGTACTATATAAACCAAAATCTTACATAAAAGAGTTCCTATTTAAAATTAAAAGTGTAGTACCATCATTCTTTTTAATTGTCCTTGACAAGGAGTCATAATGGTTTGCAAGTACTAGAAACAAGTCTACATCTACAAAGACATCAGGAACAATTAACCTATCCAGACCATTAGTCCAAGGGTTTGATATTGGTATGGCCTTATCAAAATTATTATAAAAATAATTGTAAAGAGAAAAACCTGTAGAACTTGGTGTATTGGCATGTCTGATATTATAGTATTCATCTGCTAATATGTTGGCATTTTCCCTCTTATTCTATGTAGACATGGGTAACAGCTTCAAAAACTCATTAGAGAAGTTCTTTTTCCCCTTGGAATCTTCATCTACATCATCGCTCTTCCCACTGGTAGATGCCACACTAACTACTTTACTCATTTTGTTCTGTTTTCAATTCTCTTCCACCGATATTGAAACAAATCTTCTCTCAGGAATCCTTACTCTTCTCTGTGTATTGAAAACAATTCAAGAACTTTGAAAACTGAAGAATCACCCTGAAATTGATTAATTCTTTCATCTTGGACACAAAAAACCTAGCAAATTTTCCACTCTGAAATTCTAGATGGCTGATGAATGAAAATAAACCTGAGATCATCCCTTTATGGTAACTTTACAAAGTACTTAGCTCATCATTGAAGAATCAATCAATTTCACCTTCAAGTTTACATGCTATGGTATTAACTAAATTCCTAGCTATAGCTCATGAATGTGACAGGAAATCAAATTCATATGAGTGCGTGTTCAGAAAAACACTTATAAAATTTGAACAAAATGACATGTTTTGATATTATTGGTTCTTCACCAGACATCTTAGCTACCTTTTTCACATAGTAATTAATCTCCTGTAATTCTATTAGATGATGAATCTCCATATTTTCATGTCAGCAATTGCCTCTTATTATGACTTTTCATATTTGACGACCATGCGACTATGCATTATCTCTTTTTCATTGATCAAATCTCTTAACTCTCAATTCTTCTGGAGATCTAGCGACTATATGATTCTCTTCACCTTATCTTAACCATGATTAACTTCTAGCGACCACATGACCAAATGAATCCAAGTCGCTAGTAATATTTCCAAACTCAGAGTTTATTTAGAGACCCTGTGACCACTGTTACATTTAATCTATTAAGCTCTTATGGCTAAGTCTCTGAATGTTCTTTTCACTTTATGAGACCCTGCAACTACCTGTAGTCGCCCAATCATTAAATAAAACTGCTCTTTAATATTTCTTTTGGAGACCTCGCAACATAACCCATGAAACTTTATCTTATCATTTTAATTTTAATTCAGAGACAACACGACTAAAGCTAATCTCATTGTCACAAGAACACTTTTACTCTATGCAATTTTGATAGAGACTCAGTGACTATCGTTAATCTCATCTTTATCTGCATCTGACAGGCCCGCTAAATCGATAAATATATTTTAAAACCCTAAACCATTTGGAGACCATGCAACTGATTAAAATGCATACCTTTACATATTTTAATCTCTTAATCACCAAATGATACTTTTCCTTTTGGGAGACCACATGACTGATATATTTTTCTTTATTCATTATATACACATGTCTCATTTTTAGTTGTTTTTCTCCAAATCACTGAAAAGATGTTGACTTACCATGTTTGACCTGTGACTACCTGACCACTGTATATTTCATTTCAATTTGTAGTTTTTTGCCAAGTCTCTAAACTTTTTAATTAATTGACCTTTTAACTGGAGACATGGTGACTGAAGCTTTTAAACTTATCACTAACTGTGTTCCGATCTAGAGACCCCACAACTAAAGGAATCACTAAGTCTCGTAATGCTTTACTAATTACAAGATACATTGCATGAAACCATGAATTAACCACTTGTCTTCATGTCGCGAGATCACACTTTCTTCATTGGGAGACTTCGTGACTAAAGGACTTCGCTAAGTCTCATGACTTACAAAGAATATTCATTTCCCATTTGAGACATCCTGACTACAGTTAATCACCAAGTCTCATGATGAAATAGAATATGATTTTAACATTAAGAGACTGATCGACTAACCTTTATCAAACACATGACTTATTGCAACTTAAGTCTTTCAAAAAGGTAATGCAAAAATAGAAACTCGATTGACATTTTAGGGATTTTTTGCATTTTCACATAGAAGACAACTCAAGGCTTTGGGTTTTTCACTATTCACCTAGATTTTGACCTAAGAACATAAGGTTTCCACAAGGATAATTCAAATTAGGAAAGATTCTTTGATTTTGGATGAAAATTGGCAGGAGGACAACAAAATTTAGGGCAAACCACCAAAAAACCAGGAATACAACCAACACTACAAACAAAAACTTGGAATCTTTTTGTTCCTCTGCAAAATCAGATAGTGGTAAGAATGTTACCTTTTCACCTTTTTTATTGTTTTGTAGGTGTTCAACCTCCCATCATGATGAGCCTCCACATCATACTACCATGGTCTCCCAAGTACCAAATGGCAGGCATCCATTGGGACAATGTCATAGAGAAATTTATCCTTGTAGTTTCCAAGTTGGAGTTCCACCCAAGCTTGCTCCTCTATGACAGTTTATTTCTTCTTAGTTAGCCATGATACCTTGTAAGGGTTTGGATGTGGCAGCCTTCTCAACTTAAGTTTCTTTACTACTTCTTCTAACACCAAGTTGTCCGTAGACCCACTGTCAATCACCATCTTGTAGACTTTGTCTCCCACTTTGCATGTGGTTTTGAATAAGTTCTTCCTCTGAGGTGCATCTTGCATTCTTGGAGCCTTCAATAGTGTCCTTATCATCATAAGGACTTCTCCTTCCTCAGGTGGTGCATAAGACCCATGTGTATTGTCTCCATGGTTCTATTCTTCTGTAACCATGTTTTCCCTTCTCTCTAACTGATTGCTTGCCTTCTCTGGCACTTGGATGCTAAGTGCCCTACTTGGTTACATCTGTAATGCCTTGGAGGTCCTAAAATTATTCCTCCAAATATTCCCCTTGAATCTCCTCTCCTTCCTTTAAAGGAGCCTCTAGAACTACCTTCCCCAAAGGAGCTCTCCTGACTGGTTTCTCAAATATTTCTAGGAGTTTGTCCTCTCCCATTGCTTGCCCCTCTTCCTCTACTACCAAAGTCTCTCTAGCCTCTGCCTCTTCCACTTTTCTCTTGTCTCCTCTTAATTTTTTCTTCAACTTTCAGTGCTAATTGATAACACTTTTGGACAGTAGTAGGGGAGCACAAACTTAGTTCATCTTGCATGTTTATCCTCAATCCTTTCAGATATATAGCAAGCTTGATACTTTTTGGTTCAACCAACTTAGATTTCATGCTAAGCTTTTGGAATTATTTAGTATAGCTTGAGATGTCCATCTCTTTCTACCTTAGGTTTTGTCTCTTCTTATGAAGTTGAACTTCATAGTCCTCAGGTACATAGGCTTCCTTCACCAAGGTCACCATCTTCTTCCAAGTTCTTATCAGATTCTTTTCCATGTTCACCCTCTCTTGCCAAGTGAAATTCCACCAAGTTAGGGTAGATTCCTTCAACTTGGACTTTTCTATCTTAACCTTCTGATGCTCTAGTATCTTCTCATAGTCAAAGAAAATAGTGAGTGCATCAATCCAATCCATGACTTCTTCTAGATCCATCTTCCCATTGTAGATAGGTAGGTCAAGTTTAGTATCCATGGTCCTTCTCTCCATGGATTTCAAAGTATTCAAGAGTAGCTTGTGTTGTGTAGGGATTTCTTCTTCTTCATCCTCCTGCCAATGGGTCTCTTCATCACTCCCCTCCTCTTCAGTTCCAGAGTTCCTGCTACTGCCTTTCTTGATTTTTTCCTTGAGCCTTTCCATTTCCTTCCTCATCAACTTCCTCCATGAATCATGCTCTTTCACCACCCTTAGTAGTTCAAAATTGGTCATCCTATTAGGAAGTTCACTATCATCTCCTCCTTTGGACATGATTGCAACTTGTCTTATTCCAAAGATCTACTAGTTTCTCTGATACCACTTGGAGAAGAACCCCAAAATATGTCAATGACTCTCTAGGGATCCACAACACCCATACTCCCACACAATCTAGGGCTCTACTAAAGAGTTCCCAAAATGCACATTCACAAGACTAGGTCTTCCACTAGCCTTCAACACCCAAAAGGGAAAAATAGGACACAACTAGAACCAAGTAATCCAGGGATGGAACAAGGGTTCTATCAATATTAGATCATCATTTTAGATGAAATGAAACACCAATCTCATACTGAGATGTCTCTGAGATTCAATTTGGATAGCTAAGTGACTATAAGGCTACAAGGAGAAAATATGGATTTCTAAGGGAAACTCACTTGGAACTCCTCCAAAAAAAGTATTAACCACCCCCAAACTCTTTAATCGATCCACCAACAACACCCTCCAAGATAGGATTCTTGATCAATCTCCTAACTCCTGCTGTCCTCAATTCTCTCCTAGGCCTAATAGGGCTAATAGGTCACTTTTCCAAAGAAACTACTTGATTTCGATTCAATTTTTCATCCCACCAATTGGAATTCTTTAGGGATCTTAAAAACCCCTAAATACAAGGATTTAGACTTCCATTCCACCCCTGGCCCGAGTTGTGCCTCAAAATCTCAATTCTCGACAGTCACATATGAATGCCTGTCCAGAAGGTTCAATCCTTTCTCCCTCCATCAAATGCCTCCTGTTCTAAGACCTCCAAAGTATTAAATTAAATCCTCCCCCCTTTCTCTCCCTAAAGGCTTAGAATTTTCCCATTGTGGAGTCTCTAGGAAAGAGGAAATTAGTATCGAAACCCTAGTTAGGGCCTTCCACAGACCAGTGAGCAATCAAAATTTGATAAATTTCAATCCCCTGCACTTCAAGAATTCAAAACAATTGTAAAATTCAACCAAGACACTGGTTCAACTTTTCGAATCCTTCAATGGTGCATTGGGATATGTATAGAACCGTACAACTCTGAAAAATAGTTAGAAATATAGAAAATAGTTTGGATTTTATTGATTTCAATGCAAAAACTTTACAAATTGTCCACTCCAACTTTGGAGAAAGGTTTTTCCACCATTACATATCATTCCCAAGTGGTTCCAACTGAAAAAATTGGTTGTCAACATTGGGATTCAAAATTTGCAACTTTTTGCAAAAGTTGCTCTATGCAACATTGACAACGTTTTTGACAACTCTTTGGAAAAGTTGTTAATCCTAACTAAAATTTTAAAGTTAGGTTCTTTTACACCATAAATAATCTTAGAAGGCCTAAAATGACATTCCTACCCTTCCTTAGGTCCCCCAGACTATTCTATCCTACTCTACCCAAGATTGTCCAAATTGACTAAGGTGGACAACTAAGTTTATAACATCACTTAGTGTCCGCTGGTCTTATATTTTAGGACTTATTGAAAACCTTGGATCTAAGATCCAATCACAACCCTAACCCTTCTTTTTTGGATCCACTTATTTTCTTGCAATCTATGAACTTGAGTGTGCTCCTGCACTAGAGGGGGGGGGGTGAATCAGTGGCCTCAAAAATTAATCCTTAAATCAACCCTTTAAAACTTATTAACACTTTTGAGCCTCTAGTTATATTCAGTCCTACAAGATGAATGCCTTGAAATACTTTTATCAAATTTCTACTTGTTGGAATGCTTTGTAGAACCTTCTTCTATATGTTTACTGATAAGCAGTCTTTCTATTTACTGAAATACAGTAAATAACTAGTGTATACCGATCAATCTAGAATAACTTATGTGAAATGCAAAACAGTAAAGTAATGAAACATAAACACATAAAACATGGATTTTTAACCTGGAAACCTTGTTAAGGGAAAAACTACTGGGACTGGTACCCCAAATTTTCACTCTTCTGAAGTGAGCTCGGTTAAGATCCAACCCTGTTAAAGGTTACAAACACACTGTTAGGTGTGACCTTGTTAGAGGATTTAAAAGATAGTTTGTCACTTAGTATGTGGCATCTAATGCTACCATCCTCGATCAAACACTCACTTGGCATATCAATAGGTATCGGGCATATCCAATGATAATTTCTATGATAAAACTTTTTGATACTCCTTGGGATGTATGTCAATTACAAAAGAATTTTAAGTCCTTCTCGGTTAAGAGACTTGATGCTTCAATGGTTAAACTAAAATAGTAAATTGATCTATTCACATATACAACTTGATTTGCAGATTTTCAGATCTATTGTAAGTGCATTACCTCTCTAATCAATATAACCAATTCAATATATTTGCTCCACACTATTCTACTCTGTGATGTTGTTTCACTATTCATCGGTGTCTGTAGAATCTAGCTCTTTCCTCAACTTGTTGATTAGGTCTGAATTTAGACTTTCTTCTTCTTTAGAATCTCTTCAGCTTCTATTCTTGTCACTCCCCTTCACCCCAAATTTGTAATGAATTAGGTTGTCTCTTTATAGACATGATTTCACTATTTTTAGGCTTTCTTGATCTTGGCATGATCCACAATTCTCACCAATTAGATTTAAAGAAAAAATCCAATTTTATCTCGTAGAGATCTTCTTACCAACTGGACAAAGAATATTTAAATCCATTACTTATCTCTAGATTTATCTTGTCAATTAAAACAATGATAAGTATCAATTAAGTCTATTTTTAGCTCTTGACAACTAAGCATTTTGTCATTTTTGAACTCTCTGTTATGTCGGTCAATACTTCAGTTAGTCATCTGTGATAACTGACTGTTCCGTCCGTGTGACTTCAGTTGTCTTCGGGATCTCCGTCTGTTGGGAAACATTATAACTCTATCTGTCGGGTTACTCTATTATTTTATCATCGGGAAACACTATGACTTTTCTTGTCGGTAATGTTGTGCATTTTCTCATTGGGTAACACTATGACTTTTCTCTTTTACTCTGTCCATCGGTGTGCATTCCGTCAATGTATATAGTCATTTTGTAAATACTTGACTTATATGCATTACTGGTAGCATAACCTTTGATTCATTAGTTCTTTGAAGTCTTTGGAAGTATGTCCATGACCATACAGATTATATCAAGTTGACATCAATGAAAATACAATTCATTAACTGATTTAATGTCTTGCATAAACTTTCTATGTCACTGTGATCATCAACTTAACATCTTCAAACATTCAATCAGTTATAGTTCATCAATCTCTCCCTTTGGCATTGATGTCAACACACTACATTATCACACTATATTATTACTAATACAATATGAAATATAACATTTGAAGTTCATCAAACTACTAATCTTATGTACTATAACTAATACAAATATCTGGTCCTCGGTAAGTTCAAATAACTTTGATTTGATTCTTGCAGCTTTCTTTCTGTCTTCAATCCCTCTACTGGATGGATGTAGAATCTTTCTTTCTTTGATGTGATGTGTTCTTCTCCTATGTCAAACTCTCTCCCTTTCACTATTCTCTTTTCTTTTGATGTCTCTTGTCAACAATTCTTTCCCTTTGTATGTACTCTCCCTTTCTGGTTACATCTCTCCCCTTGAATAATGTGATGGATATAATCCCTCACTAATGTATAATCTCTCCCATGAATGTAATCTCTCCCTGATGTGATACCTTGATGTGATAATGGATATAATCTCTCCCTTTGACAGCAATTCCAAACAAATATTTTTGATAGTAATGCCATACAAATCCTTTCTATCCATAATATACTCCTTGAATTTTCCTAATCCATTAGCAATAGAATAACTCTGGTGCTTGGAGTACATAAATACCTTGTTGTGTATAGATTTATCTTTGAATTCCATCTCTCTACTTGCATCAACATGAATGATATTATGATAATATGTAGGCTGATGCAACCTTCTAGTCATTCTACTGACTAGTAAACAAGGGTCTGACCCCTAGTCTGTTTCTCAAGTACCCAAATGCATCCTTGGGCAGTGACTTGGTGAAGATATCGGCTAATTGTTCCTTTGATTACACATACTAAAGTATCACCAAATTTTCTTGAACTTGTTCTCTCAAATAATCATACTTGATGGCAATATGCTTTTTTTTAGCATGCATGACTAGATTCTTGGAAATGTTTATTGCACTTGTATTGTCACAATAGATAATTACTGGTTCAAGAATTTTCATATGCATATCTTCAAGAAATTGTTTGATCTATGCAATATTTGAGAAGTTTGCAGCAACACCGACATACTCTGCTTCAGCAGTAGACTAAGGGATGCATCCTTGCTTCTTGATAATCCATGTGACAAGTCTGTCACCCATAAAGAATGCTCCTCTAGTTGTGCTCTTTCGGTCATCAATATTTTCAGCCCAATCAGTGTCGGTAAAGACCTTAAGTTCAAATTTGCCTTCTCTTATATACCATAAGCCATATTCCTTAGTATTCTTTAGATATCTTAGGATTATTTTTACAACAGTCATATGTGATTCCCTGGGATTAGTAGAAAATCTTGCAACTATTCTTACTGCATGTGAAATATCTAGTCTAGTATGTACAACATATATGAGTTTTCCAATCATTGATCTATACAAAGTATGATTTACCTCTGATGACTTGTCCTCCTTTGTCAACTTACATCCAGTTTCCATTGGTGTTCCAACTGGCTTTGAATCTTCCATCTTGAATATTTTCAGCACTTCCTTGATGTATTTGGATTGATTAATTAAAATACCTTCATCTTGTTCCATGATCTATAGACCAAGAAAAAACTTGATCTCTCCAAACATAGACATCTTAAACTCTTTGCTCATTTAATTTGCAAATTATTTGCATAGCATATCATTGCCTCCAAATATGATGTCATCAAAAAATATCTCAAAAATCAAAATGTTAGCATCAATATCTTCCTTCAAATAAAGATTGTTGTTTTCACTAGTCCTTACAAATCTAATGCTTATGAGATAGGAAGGAAGTCTTTCATACCAGGCTTGGGGTGCTTGTTTCAATCCATACAAGGCTTTGTGTAATCTGCATACCATGTTCATCTTGTCTAGATCAACAAACCCTTCTGGTTGCTCAATGTATACCTCTTCCTCAAGTATTCCATTTAGGAATGCAAACTTGACATCCATTTGATATACCTTGAATCATTTACATGCAGCATAAGAAAGTAATATTCTCACTCCTTCTAGCCTAGAAATGGGTGCAAAATTCTCTCCATATTAAATCCCTTCTTCTTGTGCATACCCCTTGCATACTAGTCTTTCTTTATTTATGGTGACTTCTCCCTTCTCATTTAGTTTATTCCTGAATATCCACTTTGTACCGATGACATTCTTGTCATCTGGTCTCGGTACAACTGTCCATGTCTTGTTTTTCTCAATATGCTCAATTTACTCATTCATAGTACTAATCCATTCATTGTTATCAAGTGTAGCATTAACGGATTTTGGCTCAAAATCACAAATAAGACATCTTGTGTTTAGAGACTTACTTCTAGTTCTCATACCAGCCTTCTTGTCTCCAATGATCTAGTTTTGTGGATGGTTCCTTCTGACATATCTAACAAGTATAGGTTCATATCTTTGTCTATCATCTTGATCATCATTTTGTCCTTCATTCTGTTATCCATCACTTGGTACATCATCTTGAACAATTTCCTGATTGTTGGTATTTGTAGCCTGATGCTTGGGTGCAATGATCTGTTTCTCAGAAGTTCTACATTGTTGGTCAGGTAGAGTGTCAGGTTCTTCATTGTAGAAAAACCTATTGTAGTCCTCTGGCTCTTTTGTGCTTTCCTTTTCATTCTTCTCTACAAATTCATCTATCTTTACATTTGCACTTTCAACAATTTTGTTAGAGGCTTTATTAAGACATTTATAAGCCTTGCTCTTGGTGGAATACCCTAGAAAGATTCCTTCATCACTCTTGGAGTCAAGATTTCTATTTTTATCATCTTTTAAGATATAACATTGACTACCAAAATTTTTGAAGTAACTGACATTGGGTGTGTAACCATACCATAGCTCATAAGGTGTCTTCTTGGTGTCTTTCTTCAATTGTACTCTATTAAATGTGTAAACAATAGTACTGACAACTTCTCTCCAAAAGATTTGGGTGATGCCTTTCTCTATCATCAGTGTCCTTGCACAATCAACTATGGATTTGTTCCTTCTTTTAGCAATTCCATTTTGTTGTGGTTTTATCGGTGCAGAGACCTGTCTTTTGATTCCATGCTCATTACAAAAGTTAGTGAATTCATCTGAAATAAAATTCCCTCCTCTATCTGATCTTAATCATTTCAATACTTTACCACTTTGTTTCTCTACCATTTCTTTGTACCATTTAAACATCTTGAATGCTTCAGATTTATCTTTTAGAAACACTACTATCATCATTCTAGAGTAATCATCAACAAAGAGAATAAAATATCTATCACCATAATAACTCTTTATCCTCATGGGTCCACATAGATCAGTATGGAATAATTCTAGAATGACATTAGATGTATGGGTTTTTCTTTTGAAACTAGACTTTGTCATCTTACCTTTTTGAAAATTCTTGCACACGATATTGTCGGGCTTAATCATCGTAGGTAAGCCTCTTACATTTCTTTTTCTTCTTATTTTTATCATGTTGTCAAAGTTCACATGACACAATCTTTTGTGCCACAACCATATGCCTTCACTTCTAGCCATTAAAAAAGTGGTTTCAGTATCATTCAGATAAAACAAGTTACCTTTTGTCTGCTCACCGGTACCAATTAGACTTCCTGATTTATTGAAGATCTTTGCCTTCTTATTTTCAAATGGTACTCTATGACCTGAATTATTCAACTAAGAAACACTCAATAGATTATAATTCAATCCTTTCACCCAATAGGCATTTTCACATTTTATCAGGTTATTCAACATTATAGTTCCTTTTACCTTCAACTAGACAAGGTGTGTCATTACCCATTCTTACTGAACCACCATTATAGTATTCAAAAGTCTCAAAATTTTGTTTGTCACCGGTCATATGGTGAGTGCAACCACTATCTATGATCTAGGCATTATTTTTGCTAACTTTAGAAATGAGTGTAATTTCTACATACCTTTCTTCATCATCATCTGAATCATCTTTTACTACCACAAACACCATCTCAATTTTTTCATCAAATTCAGTGTCAGTATCTTCATCTTTGCATTTTGCTAGGTAACTGGCCTTCTTTCCTTTGTCCTTGTAGTCTTGGGTATCTCTTCTTTCTGATTGTCAGTTTCTTCTGTAATCACCTCTATCATACTTCTTTTCAAATGACCTGTCATTACTTCTGTCATCTTTTCTCATGTTAGGACATCTTGCAGAAAAGTGTCCAATCTCTTTACAATTAAAATAAACAAGTGGTAATTTACCTTTGTATCTACCTTTGCCTCTCTGCATTCTTCAAGCCATAAGTGCTTCTATTTCATCAAGATCTTCTTCTTCACTTTCACTATTACTATCTTTTCTCATAGTATGTTTATGACTTGATTTACTTATTCTCAAAGAATATTTTAATGCAGACTCTATGTTTGGTAAGACACTATTATCAAAATTATTCATCTCAAATGAAATTAGTCTTCCAATAAAACTGTCTAGAGTAACATTGCTATTTTCTACTGCTCTCATTTCTTGTATGGAAGATACTCTAATATCATAAGTAGACATTAAGGTTCTTAGAATTTTACTTACCACTATATCTTCATCTAGTACACCTCCAAATCCTCGGATAACATTGACTACCTCTTTGATTATTGTGTTGTACTGTGTGATGTTTTCACCTTCTTTCATTCTAAGATCATCAAACTTTCCTCTAAGGCTTTCTACCTTGGCTCTTAGAACATTTTTATCACCAGCATGTACAAGCTTCAATTTGTACCACATCTTCTTTTCAGTTGTGCATACTTTAGCATCGAAGAGTGAGGAAGCAAGCTCTATCATCATGTAGTTGTACTCATGCTTCTCTCTCATTTGTTCAATTATGGGTGCTCCTCTGGGAAAAACATATTCAGTATCTAACTATTGAGTAACATCATTTCCAATACCTGATAAGTGGATTCTTATTCTTCTTTTCCATGAAGCAAAGTTGTGTTTGTTTAACTTGGGCACATCTCATCTGTCCATCTTGTGATCTTTAGCTCTAGATGTTAAACTCCCTTTCTAAGAACACAAGCTCTAATACCAATTGTTAGTAATAATTGAGAGGGAGGGGGGGTGAATCAATGGCCTCAATAATTAATCCTTAAATCAACCCTTCAAACTTAGTACCACAAATTATACCTCTAGTTATCTTCAGTCCTATAAGATGAATGCCTTGAAATACTTATAATAAACTTCTACTTGTTGGAATGCTTTGTAAAACCTTCTTCTGTATGTTTATTGATAAGAAGTCTTTCTATCTACTGAAACACAGTAAATAACTAGTGTATATCGATCAATTCAGATTAACTTATGTAAAATGAAAATTAGTAAAGTAATGAAACATAAACATGTAACACATGGATTTTTAATGTGGAAACCTTGTTAAGAGAAAAAACACTGGGACCGATACCCCAAATTTTCACTCTTCTGAAGTGAGATTAGTTAAGAGCCAACCCTATTAAAGGTTACAAACACACTGTTAGGTGTGACCTTGTTAGAGGATTTAAAAGATAGTTTTTCACTTAGTCTTTGGCATCTAGTGCTACCATCCTTGATCAACACACTCACTTGGCCTGTCAATAGGTATCGAGCATATCCAATGCTACTTTGTATGATCAAAATTTTTGATACTCCTTGGGATGTATCTCAATTACAAAATAATTTTAAGTCCTACTCAGTTAAGAGAATTGATGCTTCAATGGTTAAACTAAAATAGTAAATTGATCTGTTCACATATACAACTTGAATTGCAGATTTTTAGATCTATTATAAGTGCATTACCTCTCTGATCAATATAATCAATTCAATATATTTTCTCCACACTATTCTGCTTTGTGATGTTGTTTCCCTTTTCGTTGGTGTCTACAGAATCTAACTCTTTCCTCATCTTGTTGACCATGTCTGAATGAAGACTTTCTTCTTCTTCAGAATCTCTTCAACATCTATTCTTGTCACTCCCCTTCACCCCAAATTTGTAATGAATTAGGTTGTCTCTTTATAGACATGATATCACTGTTTCTAGGCTTTCTTGATCTTGGCATGATCCACAATAGATGTATCTTTCCAACTTTATCTCGTAGAGATCTTCTTGCCAACTTGACAAAGCAGCTTTAAATCCATTACTTATCTTCAACTTTATCTTGTCGATTAAAACAATGATAAGTATCAGTTAAGTCTATTTTTAGATCTTGACAGCTAAGAATTTTTTCATTTATGAACTCTCTATTCTGTCGGGCAATACTTTAGTTAGTGATCGGTGATAACTGACTATTCCGTTAGTGTGACTTTAGTTGTCTTCGGGATCTCCGTCTATCGGGAAACACTATAATTCTATCCGTCGGGTTACTCTATACTTTTCTCGTCGGGAAACACTGTGTCTTTGCTCATCAATAATGCTGTGCATTTACTCATTGGGTAACACTGTGACTTTTCTCTTTTACTCTATTTGTCAGTGTGCACTCGGTTGGTGTATATAGTCACTTTGTGAATACTTGAATTATATGCATTACTGATAGCATAGCCTCTAATTCATTGGTTCTTTGAAGTCTTTGGCAATATTTCTATGAATGTACAGATTATATCAAGTTGACATCAATGAAAATACAATTCATTAACTGATTTAATGTCTTTCATAAACTTTCTATGTCACTGTGATCATCAACTTAACATCTTCAAACATTCAATCAGTTATAGTTCATCACCAAATAGGTCCACAAAAATCCCCATGATCAATCCATGTCATGACCACACTATACACAAATTAAATGCATCAAGTTGGCCTCCCATATCAGCCACAACACTAGTCGACAAGCCAAACTATCGAGTGCCAACAACCACCAGGCCAAAAGTTGTAAACCAACAAGCATATCTAAGAACGTAAGACGACCAGGCTCCCACAAGCACCATCGAGTCACCACACATGCCAAGAAACCAACACATGCCGAGCAATACCAAAGTTGAGAAATAGTATGTGTTGAGCCCTTCAGTGATCGAGATCCTTCAACGACCGAGCCCCTCGTCCAACACTAAAATTGAGGAAAAACACTCCAAGTATTCTCCAAAGTAGCTACTAATAAAATCCAAGATGCTCATGCATAAGAATCCCCAAGTAAATAGAAAAGTGTGTCCCACACTTTGATGCCAAAAGAAAGCTCTGTAACCAACTTCATCTTCACCAAAGGCTTCCACTCCATCAAGGAAAAGAAAAGAAACTTCCACACCATCACATCCAACTGAACCAAGTTAGTCTACAACTTATCACCAAAACCCATCTTAGCACTAAGAGTATCTAACTCTACATTCACAATAACATAATGTAGATCCAAAGCTAAATCTACATCAACAAAAATATGAAATCCCTCATCAACATAAGGAAAACTCACAACACCAGTGATCTCATTGCTCACAACAAGATGCTCTGTAATTTCCATGTTATACACAACCAACTGCTCATGAAAACAAGTCTCCATTAGAATGATCAACAAAACCAACCTCCAGTCAACAAGATCAACCTTCCATCTTCACAAACATCAAACCATATCAAGATCCATCTGCAAGTCCTCTACAATTGTAGGTCAAAACCATGATTTGTCACTTCACAACAAAGATATATAGGACTATAGAAAGAACAATCAACTACAAGATCAAAATCTTCTCAGATAGACTTCACCCAACCCAAGGTCTTGGTAAAAACTGCCTCACCTTCAAAAATCTATCCACACACTCAGCAACTTCAAGCTCTGATACCACCTGACGTAGGATGTAGGTCTGAGGGTCCAAGACTGGACTATTAAAACTAAAAACCCCAAATGAAAAAACAAAAAAAATAACCAGTATCACAGAAATAATCAACAATGAGATCTATTTCCATAACAAAAATTACATTCAACATGGTGGGATGTAAGGCCTTCCCGGTTATGATGAATACAAAGATATAAATCTAAGATCTAGCACAAATCTTCAGCAAGTTTCAGATCACCTCCTAACTAGTCCAGATCTGTGACTCACCACACAAAAACCTGGTAGGAAACCTCCAGCAAGATCTAAAATTGTGCACACAGGCCCCAAATAATCTCCTTGTTCCTAAGACAACATGCTACTAGCCCACCAACGTATCTTCCACTAAATTTAGATCCAGAGATCTTTCATCAACACCTCCAATCTAATCCAATATGATCTCCCCTCAACACTTTACTTAACACCCTCCTCAAATACTACCACGACCACAAGTCAGCCTATTGAAAATTACAAATCAAATAAACCCTTACATTAAATACATATTCAAGCCACAAATTGGCCTGCAAAAAAATATTAAATGACCCAGCTGGCCATTCCAATCCACTAAATGCACATAAGATAAAGATCCAACACCCAAATAGGTCCACACACATCCCCATAATTGATCTGCATCATGATTACATGCTACTCAAATTAAATGCATCAATTCAACCTCCTAGATACGCCATAACACTAGTCAAAAAGCCAAAGTGTCGAGTGCCATCAACCACCAGTCGGACATCAACAAACCAACAAGAATTTTTTAGCATGTGTGACCACTGAGCTCCCTCAAGCACCACTGAGCCACCACACCTATTGAGAAACCAAAACATGGTGAGAAATATTGAAGCTGAGAAAAAGTATGTTTCAAGCCCTTTAGGGACTGAGCTCCTTCAATGATTGAGCCCCTCAGCCAACACTAAAACCAAGAAACATCACTTTGTCCAAAGCATCTACGAGAAAATCCAAGATTCTCCTACATTAGATAGGTTATACACATGACATATTGGGAGTTATCTTATGATTAATAAGACTCTATAAATAGGAAATTTCATTATGTATTTTGTTTAAAATAATTTTATCTTCGTATGCAGGAAATTCTCAAGAAGCACAACTTTCTGAAGTTGGAGAAGGATCATTGCAAGGTCAACAAGCCCAACCTTTAGAAGTTGGAGAAGGGTCATCACAAGCTCAACAAGTACAACCTTTAGAATCCAAAAAAAGTACACATCTCTCTCTCTCTCTCTCTCTCTCTCTCTCTCTCTCTCTCTCTCTCTCTCTCTCTCTCTCTCTCT
>MU225064.1:825101-856177 GCA_018584345.1 Thuja plicata
AGCAAGCTTTCAAAAGATGATGATTCCACAACAGTTGATAAGACATTGTACAAATATATGATTGGAAAACTCATTTATCTAACTCAATCTAGACCTGACATATCTAATGCAGTTGGCATTGTTGGAATATTTGTAGCTAAACCCAAGAAGAATCACCTAACAGAAATCAAGAGGATATTTAGATATCTAAAGGGAACTATAGACTATGGTTTATGGTATCCTAAATTAGATAATGTACAACTTCATGTGTATATAGATGAAGATTGGGCAGGTTGTATTGATGATAGGAAAAGTACTTTAGGAGGAGCAGTATTTCTTGGAGACAGGTTGGTTTCTTGGATAAGCAAGAAGCAAAACTGTATTTCTTAGTCCACAACAGAAGCTGAATATGTTGCAGCAGCACTAAATTTTTCAACCATGGTTTGGATCAAGCAGATGGTTAAAGACTTTGGTATTTAGGTTGATTATCCTATTATTATTCACTATGATAACACTAGCACTATTAACATGTCTAAGAACCTTGTGATGCACATAAAGACAAAACACATAGAGATCAAGTACCACTTTCTAAGAGAAAAAGTTGCAGACAAAGAAGTAAAATTGGACTATGTGAGAACCAAAGAATAGTTGGTAGATATTTTCACAAAACCTTTATCAAAGGATACTTTTGAGTATCTCAGAGAGAAGTTGGGATTAATTCCCTCTCCTAAGTCTGATTAGATAAAGCAGCAAGAACATCAGTCCTTAGTGACTGATGAATGGTTGACTACTATACTTCTGGAGTAGTACCTGTGCCTAATTATTTATGGTGCCCTTTTCCATTAATGTCATTGGGGAGTATATAGTAAGGGGGAGCATATACTCTGGGGGAGTATAAACATAGTAAGAAGAACTAGAGCAGTGTAGAGGAATTCTTGATGAGGATATTGAGAAGATTGTATAAGAAAGAGGACACCATGAATAGAGGATGTATTTAATATCATATGTTGCAATCAATGTCAAAGGGGGAGATTGTTGCAGATTTTTTTCTGTGTAGTTGATTGATTGTATGTTTGTCATTGATGACAACATATAATACACAATAGTGATTCTGTATGTACTTATTAGAATGATGATATCAATCCTTGCATGGTTAGATACATGTTTTAGACATGTTTATTATGTTATGTTCATACACGCAGATCCAGATATGATATTTCAGTCAAGTTGTGTAATTCTGTTATTGGCAGTTACAGTTCTGGAAGAGTATCTGTTCAAAGCCTACGTATGTAACATGTTTCTTGAGTTGCACCTATCTTCAGGATATGCATGTGTATATTCATGATTAGTTATGAGTTGATGATAGTTATCTAAAGGTGCCAAATGTGTTTCAACAAGATTGCAAAGTTAGAGATAATTCGGTGAGGCCGACTTAGTGAAGCATCGCGTCTATTTAGTTTGTGTTGCGCGGACTTAATATTGTGTTGCGTGGACTTAGTGAAGCTGACAAGGATGTTATAAATAGTCATCTTATAGGTCCCATGATCTCATACTTTGAGGAAGATACTTATAGCAAGTCATTTGTGATACGCTAAGTGTGAATGATATGAAAAGAGACAAAAAATGTACAGAGCAGAATATTAGTTGTGGTTCTTTCATCAAGAGTCTATGTGAAGAAGAAGTAGAAGATTACAATACATTGGAACTAATGAAGATAATAGGTCTACTCTATAGTTCATCATCAGATATAGTGCATATCTGTTCTACATAAGGTTGTAGCCTTCATCATAGAAGCAGTGAGCTTTTGGACAGTGAGTCCACCACCCCTAACAAGGTTATTTGTAAAAGACTCCTAACAGGGTCCGACCCTTAACTAGGTCACTATACTTATTGCATTGTAAAGTATAACTCCTAACAAGGTTGACATATCTTTTAACAGGGATTACTATAAACAAGTATAGTTCATTGTGGGTGCTAATTCCCATCGGGGTTTTTACCATTTGGTTTCCCCGTAATCAAATTGTGTGTTGTGTACTGTGTTATCTAATTAAGCATTTACATTATTGTACTCTGAAGTTGAGGAAGTAAAAATAATTAAATTTACTGATAACTGATTCACCACCCCCCCCCTCTTAGTTATCCTTTGGGACTATTCTAACACACACACACACAGCTATATATGTGTGTGTGTGTGTGTGTGTGTGTGTGTGTATAACACTATAAAAATCTGCAAGAAGTTTTGGTCTAAGTTATGAATACTCTGTTATTTCTTGTTTTGCCCCCAAGCCCTAATTTTAAATTTTCTAGCCATTGAGAAAAAAGCCCTAAAATTTTTATGGCAGTCTCTAATTTTGAGTTACCATTTATAAGCCACTTAAATCCTTTTTAGTCATGTGCACTTTTCCAGGCCTTTATCTCTTAATCTCGTAACCCTGAGCAAATATTATTTTTCATTCAGTGATCAGGCATAGGCCGTTGATCAAGTTCTCTTTAACTTTTCATCTCACGGCTGACACGTAATCTCAGGATAAAATTCTAAGTCATAAAATATTTGGATATTTCACGCACACTGTAGATCTTTCTCTGTCTTGGTCTTGATCCTATAGTTGGCACGTGATCGCTAGAAAAAGGTGATGTCAATTTTTTTCTTTGGAGATTCAGCATAGGCCATCGACACAGATCTAATCCTATGGCTGGCACATGATCTTGAAGTGAAGCAGCAGTTAATTTTTTTTTCAACGATTCAGAGACTCATTTTGTCATGTGATCTCTAGATAGACCTTGGGTCAAGACATGGTTTATTTTATCTTTGGTTTTGAGATATCCAGATGGACTCAAGGTTAAGTAGGATGTTTTGAGATTAGACAAGGGTGGTTGATGTTGTCATAGATGTGCAGTTCATGCTAGATATCGAAAGGAAATGGCCAAGTAAAAAAAATTTCAGAGACTTAGTGCAGGGTGTAGATCTTTCTTTGATCATGCATTTTGCATTAAGTTGCGAGATAAAACCCAAGTCAGCTATTCCTTTGGGAGATTCAATGCAGACTGTCGATCAAGATCTCATCCTGTGGTTGGTGCTTAATTGCACAATGAATTGAGGATGTCATGAAATATCCAGAGATTTAGTGAGGACCGTGGATCTTATTTAGTTCATGTTTTTGGAATGAGATCTCAGAATGAACTCAAGGGTTAAGAAATGATCTAGCGACCTGGCGATCACATTTATCTCCCAATATCCAGATTTAACTACAGTAAAGGTCATGTTAATTCAGATGAAGTACAAGTTTATTCAGAGATTCAGCACAAGTCATTAATCGAGTTCTATTTCTGACATGATCTAATGGACTGCACGTGATCTCATAATGTAACCTGAGTTAGGCAAAATGTTTAGCAACTATGAGTTTCCTTCAATTGCTAAATCTCTAGATTTCATCATGTTTAAGAAAGGTAAGTCAAAGTTTAGGTGGAGTTTGCATGAAAATGATTGTGGTCATTGATCAGAGCAGAGATCTGAGGGCTTGTGCTAGATCTCTAGATTTAACGTGAGTAAAGGTAAACATTCAGAGACTAGGAGATCTTTTTAGTCGCACAATCTCTAGATGAACTTGAGTTAAGAGAAAGTTAAGAGCTGAGTTGATAAGGGAAGATCTAGACCATTTATATGTTTCTAATCTTGTGGATAATGCTAGGTCTATGAATAGACTCTAGGGTTAATATATGTTTTGGAAACTTTGTGTTTTCTTCAGTCGCATAATCTTGTAATGGACTAGGGTTATGATCAAGTCAAGAAAAGTTAAGCATGGGTTGTTTGAGATTAGGTCTAAACTGTAGATGTTGTATTGATCATATGGTTCATGTTTAATCTCACAATGAATTGGTCAAGTACAGATATATCTTGATATTCAGTGGTGGTCATCGATGCAGCGAGGATCTAGCATTGTGCACATGATCTCTAAATGGATCCATGGTTAGTTAAAATGTTCAGCAATATTAAAGATTACATAGTTGTGCAATCTCCAGATAAAGCCAGAGTTAAAGTATAGGTTAAAGGTGATTTAAAGGAAGAGAACAAAGATGGAGGTAAATATTGACCAGTTTCAATATGATCTGACGGTAGGCATAAAGACTCAAAGAAAAGGTGATCGATATCTATCCATTTAGTGATTGCACCTACGCAACACATGTCCAATCAGATCTTGTGCTCGGGTAACTTAAGAGGATCCATGGCTATGTTTTAAAACTGTGATAAGGCTCAATCTTGACTTTTGATAGGGATTTTTGTGCCACATCTAGCCGTTAGCACTAGAATATTTGAATATTTAAAATTTTTCTTAGAGTTTCAAATGGTGGCACTCTTTTACAAGCTATAGAGGTCGTTGGTGGATCGATCTGATCTTCTGGGTTGATTTATTAAAGTGGTATGATGTCGAGGGAATGTTTTATATTGACTATGGATTCATTAATGCCATTTGATTATTTTAGGGTTTTCTATTTAAGATTGTATACTCTTTGAAACCCTAGTCTAATTCCTATCACTTCTGCATTAATATTTCTAGCCAAGTGACCATGGAGATCAGATTGATATTTTTTAGATCTTTTGAAGAAAGATCAAGTTGGTGGAGAATTGAAGGATAAGTGAAAATAAGATTACAAGAATGAAAAATGTCAATTAGACCTAAATTCTAGGGTTTCCTTCTTCTTTTGATATCCATATTTTCTCTATTTTAAGGTTTCTTGATTCCGTTCTGTTTGGGGGTTCCTCATTCACTTCTGTTCTAGTTTGTCTGCAAAGGTTTAGAGTAAGTTCCAAGTGTGGTTCCTCTGTATACATTTTCCCTCTTCTATGCATATAGGGTGTTCTTGCATCCTTTCTATTTCAGGGAAGATTATCATTGTAGTAGCTTGCTTATGAATGAAATTTAGTATTGTTGTTCTATTACCAAGTTGTCTCCATTATGTTTCTGAATCATATAAACTAGGGCATTTAGTGTGTTTTAGTTTTGTCTATTGTAAAGCTTGCAATAGAGTTATTCAAGGGATAACTATGATTTAGGATATGTATTCAGATATGTATGAGATGGGGTATTAAGGATATTAAAGACTTGTCTTTGAGTGGATATTGATTAACATATTGTCTATTCCAAGGTCTCTTCCAAGCGGAGGGTTAAATTATTTAAGTAGGAAATTACATATTTGAATACATAGGTGGATTCACAAGTAGAACTTGATTGATAGGGTATGTCTTATGTAAGGCATATAGACATATGAGATTGTGCTATTTTCCTTTTTTCATGATCTTCTGTGCAATGTTATGTTTGACACCATTTCCCATTGGATAAGGCACTAGTCTATGAAATACTTGGGATATTTTAGAGATCCATTAATCAAAATATAAATTGAAAATCATTTCCCTTTCATTTTGTTTGAAAGAGTTGGGATAGTTCTAGTTTTCATACATACTCTATGCAAGTGGGATACTGCATAAGATTTGGTAAAATAGTGAGGTACTTGTTACGTAAAGGTTTGAAAATTATTCCACAATTATATATATGCAAGCTTGTATTTTTCACAAAGGAGTCATGTGTGTGCAGATTAGGTAATACCCACCTGAGTGATGTGGATCTCAAAGTGTATAAGGTCTTAGAACCTTGTGAATTGAAATTTTTTCTTGTCTCCTTTCTGTTGAGGGTGTTGGGTTTTTGTCCTAGGTTTGTAATCCTACAGCCTGGTCTCAAAATTTCATCTAGGAAAGGAGAGTGCAATAAAAAGATACAAAAAAATGGAGAATTTGTTGGGGAGGCCATTAAAGTTATAGAGTCATGCGCTACAAAGAAATATTCCTCATATTCTATAAAGTGAGTCAAGTTTGTTCTGTCTGTCATTGCAAAGTGTCTGAAAGTCCAAGTTATTCAAAGATATAATTATACTATTTCAATAAGTGGTGAGTGGAGACTCCGAGTTCTATGATTTGCACCAGTGTGCATATTTGAAGAAAAGCTACAAAGAAGGTGGACTTGCAGTGATACAGGCAGGAGATGTTTGGGATTTTATGACTAAATAATAAGCAAGGGAGGAATCAATATGATACCCTATTTTTGGGATGTGTTGAGAGTTTTCTATTTTTTTTGAAGGTCAGAGTGGGGTGAAGTAATCTCAGTTGATTCAAAATTTTCCTCTGCAAAGAGGTGGTGACTCTACCAAAGTTTTGAGTGGTGATTTTAAGGTGACTTCAGATCAAGTATTTTTGTAGATACTCCAATACATCCAGGTATTTCTCAAGGTAATAAATTTTTTTCCTTATTAAGTGGTCTAAGCACTAAAACAAGGAACAAGGTGTGGTAAGAGGTTCGCATGTTTCAAGTTTCAAACTTGCATTTTGAAAAATTAAGTGGGAGCATGTATTAGTTGAAAAATGGAGGACATAGTGGTTAGAGATTCTAATATGTCCAATTGTGGAGGATCTATGCTATATCTTGAAGAGGTTATTGCAGATAAAAAAATTTAAAAAACAAGAGCTGCAAGCACAAGTTATTTTGTCACTGCAAAGAAGAATCAAAAGATTTGTGGGAGAATCTGCACTTATTTTTTATATCAGGTTTTTTGATGCAGTGGAGAAGTATTTAATTCCTTTATGTCCTTAGGAGTTTGTTTGGGTTGGTTTATTTGTGGAACATTTTTTCCTAATTCAATTGATTGTCCAATCTCCTTGAGGGTAGAATATGTTTTGTGTACCAGGAAGTGGATAGAAAGTGTTGAAAATCTTAAGTCTGAGATTGCACACGATGTTGTGGTTAGTGATATTGTCTCTGAGAATGATGAAAATGAGAATAATAGAGATAGGTCTAGTGGGGATGATGTCTCTTGAAGTCATGATAGTGATGCTTTTTCTCAGACTAGAGTAGAGGATAAGGATGGTGAGAGTTATGAATATAAAAGTGATGTTGAGGGTTCTATAAGGGATGATCTCTCTTATGAAACTAATAGTTATTCTCACCAGTTAATAGAAAATACCTATGATAAAAAAGAGGATCACATTATTGAAGATGTAGGTTGTTTTTATAAGGATTCAAATGAGATTCAATGTGTTGATGAAGGGGTATGCATTCTTTTATCAGGTTATGACGAATCCACAGATTTTTTCAGTTTTGAATCACAAAAGTGTTCCTTATCAGTATAAGGAAGAAGATATATATGGCCAGAAAGGAAACAATGATGGTATAAATGAAAATGTTTCTCTTAAATGCATATTAGAAATGGATGAAAGAGATGAAAATGGTTCACTCCATAGTGAACAAGTTTATGAGTTCCTGACTTGTGAATATCTCAGATGTTCAGGAAGGGATAGCTCTAAGTTCTTACATCTAGTACACATTGATTTTGACAAAGAGTATGATTTAGGTGGTCTTGATGTTGATATGTGTCTCTCTGATTCTCCTTGTACTTCTATATCACTAGGCCACAAAAAAATTGAATATGATATATCACATGATGAAATAATCATTGCATCTCTAGATTAAAAGGATGAAGAGTTTCCTAGTTTTTTTTATTACTAATTGGGATTATTATGAAGATTGTGACTTTGTCTTAGATTCTGAATCTTTTATTGAATCATTTCAGGATGGTCTTTCAAAATCTCAAAGTAAGCAGAAGCTTGATGAGTCTGTAGATAAGTGCTCTCCCTCCAACAAACAAGAAGATGGTTTGTATAAGGTCTATAATTTGCAAGAAAGTTATTTAGGGAGCTCTGATATAGTTATGCAAGCCAGTGACAAAATAAAATTTGATGACTCCAACTGTGCAAATGAAAGTGATTGTAATAACTATGAGTTGGAGGATGTTTTTAATAAGTATGACAATGCAAGTAATAAAAAATGTTCTGAGGGTTCAAAATATTTTAGTAACCATGATTGACATTGGTCCCATAATGGCTAGTATTATCAGAAAGGGCCTGATTTAAAGGTGTTGAATCAAGGTAGAGATAAAAAATGTAGGTTCTATAAGCTGTTAAAAGATATTGGCATATCTAATCATTCAGATGACAGCTATGTTTCTAACTTGTTTCTATTACAGAGAGCAGAAGGTATTGTGTTTGACAGAGGCAAGCTAAAACACAAATTTGGTGATGGATTAGGGCCATCAAGCCTGGTTTTTTTATTTCAAATCAGGAGAAGATGTGAAGAGGTATTTTGACTCTGCTCAACAATGTATATATCTATATAAAGTCTCCTATTTTTTCTTGCTTTAGGTGTGTCTTCTTTAGGGTTTCATTTTTGTCTTGGTCTTCTCTTCTTAGATATTTTGAATCTAGTGTTGATCTTGCACTCAACCTTCCCCAGTTGGAGCCTATGTTAGCACTATAAAAATCTACAAGAAATTTTGTTCTAAGTTATGAATACTCTTCTATTTCTTTCTCTGCCCCCAACCCTAATTTCAAATTTTTTAGCCATTGAGAAAAAATTCCTAAACCCTTCATGGCAGTCTCTAACTTTGAGTTACCTTTTTTGAGCCACTTAAATTCTTTTTAGTCATGTGCACTTTTCCAGGCCTTTATCTCTTAATCTCGTAACCCCATCCAAATATTATTTTTCATTCAATGATCAAGCACAGGTCGTTGATCAAGTTCTCTTTAAGTTTTGATCTCAAAGCTGGCACGTAATCTCGGGATAAATTTCAAAGTCATGGAATATTTGGAGATTTTGTGCACACCATAGATCTTGCTCTGTCTTGGTCTTAATCTTGTGGTTGGCACGTGATTTCTAGACAAAGGTGATGTCAACTTTTTTATTTGGAGATTCAGCGTAGGCTGTTGATGCAGATCTAATCCTGTGATTGGCACGTGATCTTGAAGTAAACCATGAGTTAAATTTTTATTTTAGTGATCCAGAGACTCAGTTCATCGCATGATCTCTGGATATACTTTGGGTCAGGACATGGTTTATTTTCTCTTTGGTTGCAAGATCTCCAGATGGACTCAGGGTTAAGTAGGATGGTTTAAGATTAAATGAGGGTTGTTGATCTTGTCAGAGATGTGTGGTTCACACTAGATCTTGAAAGGAAATGCCCAAGTAAAAATGTTTTTAGAGACTTAGCACAGGGTGTAGACCTTGCTTTGATTGTGCAATTCACATTAAGTCACAAGATAAAACCCAAGTCAGTTATTCCTTTGGAAGATTTAGCGCAGGACGTCGATCAAGATCTCATCCTATGGTTGACGCTTAATTATGAAATGAGTAGATGATCTCATGAAATATCTAGAGATTTAGAAAGGACCATGGATCTTATTTAGATCAAGTTCTTGGCACAAGATCTCAAAATGAACTCAAGGGTTAAGAAATGATCTAGCAACCTGGCGATCACGTTTATTTCTCAATCTCCAAATTTAACTACACTAAAGGTAAGGTTAAGTTAGACAAAGTACAGGTTAATTCAAAAACTTAGCACAATTCATTGATCAAGTTCTATTTTTGACATGATCTAAGACTATGCGTGATCTCATAATCTAACCTAAGTTAGGAAAAATGTTCAGTGACTTTGAGTTTCCTTCAGTCGTCAAATCTCTAGATTTGATCATGGTTAAGAAAGGTAAGTCAGAGTTCAGGTGGAGTTTGCACAGAAAGGATCATGGTCGTTGACTAGAGAAGAGATTTGAGGGCTTGTGGTAGATCTCTAGATTTAACCTGAGTAAACGTAAACATTCAGAGACTAGGAGATCTTTTCATTTGCACAATATCCAGATGAACTTGAGTTAAGATGAAGTTAAGAGCTAAGTTGATAAGGGAAAGATCTAGACCGTTGATATGATTTTGGTCTTGCGAATGGTGCTATGTCTCTAAATATACTCTGGGGTTAAAATATGTTTTGGAAAATTGGCCTTTTCTTCAATCACACAATCTCGTAATGGACTAGGGTTATGATCAAGTTAAGTAAAGTTAAGCTTGGGTTGTTTGAGATCAGGTCTGAATCATAGATGTTGTATTGATCATATGGTTCACATTTAATCTCATAATGAATTGGTCAAGAATAGATATATCTCAAGATTTAGTGTAGGTCATTGATGCAGCAAGGATCTAACGATGTGGGTGTGATCTATGAATGGATCCAGGGTTAGTTAAAATGTTCAACAACTTACAGATTACACAGTCACGCAATCTCCAGATAAAGATAGAGTTAAAGTATAGGTTAAAGGTGATTTAAAGGCCAACGATAAAGATAGAGGTAAAGATTGATCAATTTCAATATGATCCAATGATAGGCATAAAGACTCAAAGAAAATGTGATAAATATCTATCCATTGAGGGATTGTGCCTATGCAACATGTGTCCAATCAAATCTTTTTTCGGGGGTAACTTAAGAGGATCCACTACTATGATTTAAAACTATGATAAGGCTCAATCTCAATCATTGACAAGGATTTCCATTCTACCTATAGCCATTAGGGATATAATATTTGAATATTTAAAATGTTTCTCAGAGTTTCAAGTGGTGGCACTCTTTTCTAAGCTGTAGAGGGAGTTGGTGAATCAATCTGATCTTATCGGTCTATTTTTTGAATTGGTATGGTGTTGAAGTGATGTTTTCTATTGACTATGGATTAATTAATATCATGTGGTGATTTTAGCATTTTCTATTCAAGATTGTATACTCTTTGAAACCCTAGTTTGCTTCCTATCACTTCTGCATTAATATTTCTAGCCAAGTGGCCATGGAGATCAGATTGATATTTTCATATCTTTTGAAGAAAGATCAAGTTGGTGGATAATTGAAGGATAAGTACAAATAAGATTACAAGAATGAAAAATGTCAATTAGACCTCAATTCTAGGGTTTCAAATAGGGAGGTTGGATGAATCACTCACTGATTACAGTTGTTAGTCTCCTTGAAAGATTTATAGGGTGTCTTCACCACACCAATTTTGACCTATAGGATCTTTGATTATTTAGGATATCTTGGTCTACCTATCCAACCCCACTATCATGAAATTTCCTTCTATCAAGTCAAATTTGTTGCATTCTTGCAACACTAGCCATTAGCCCTTAAACCACCTTAAAGGCTTCTAATCTCCAACTTATTGAAATGTTCTTGCAGAGGTGTGGAATTGTCTTTAGAGACTTCAATACAATCAACTAGGGGTATTAGTATTCCCACCTAGTTTCATTCACAAGTTGATTTCACCAAACTTCACAATTAGGCCTAAAAGGCTACTAGCCCAATTAGGTCTCCTTCTCTAAGAAATCATGGATTTACTCCCAATCCTTCCTAAGAAAACCTGTATATTTTCTTGGGATTTTTAATGCATATACCTACCCTTCAATTATTTTTGGGGTCTTGGGGTCACCATTGGTCGTACAGTTCCCTAACCCAAAATAAGTGAAATTAAGGCTTTTTAGGCTTTTCCTGGCCCCTCTGCAACTTGGTAAATTTTCACTTCACCAATGGATTGGTCTGACCTCTCCTTCTTCACCAATTTTTATAAAGACTCCTATATTTCAATTCAAAAAGGAATTTTTCTGCCATCTAGTCACCTCTTTAATTTGTTCTTACTGCACTTTGGTCTTCCCTAGCTAGGCTCACCACTGGCTCGCCTAGGGAAAGAAATTAAAAATAGCTCCTCTACTTTGGAGGGCCAAAAATCCTACCATATTTACACACATGGAGTCTAGTCACTATTCCCAAAGGGCCATACAGAATGCATAGTGGGATAATGAGCTAGAACCCCATCTTTACAAACTGCCTGGATAGGACCTGTGACAATGCCAAAATAAAACTATTTACAAGAAGAACTTCAAACTATACAAAACACCTAATTAATTCAAAAAAGAATAAAATAAGAATATAAATTACAACATGCATGAGTTATAGTGCAAAATCTAATCCATTAAAACACTACTATAATAAAAAAACTTCAAAATTTCACACCAACATATCACTCATTACTTTCAAAACTCAGTCTGTACAATGGACATCCAACCTTGCTACCAGCTCAAGGCATGTATTAAATAGGGTGTTAAATTATTTATTTTTACCTTAGGGATCTTCTTGGTTGATTTGTCCTAATTTTCCAATGTTGTCTGAGCAACATTTCAAAAGTTGCAAAGTTGCAAAATGCAACTTTTGACAATTTCTTGCAAAACCATGCAAATGAGTTTCATTGCTCACCCAATCTTCCCAAAAACCATGTTTATGACTAAAACATGTTTCTAACCCACATTTGACCCTACTGACCTCATGATGAAATCATCATCACACTTGTTCCAATTAGAAGGATTTACAACTTCTCAGCCTTAATTGCACTGTACAAAAGTCCTAAGACTCAGTTGACCTAATATCCATTGCACCTACTCTATGGTCAACATGACCATTATCTTAACACAAAAAAAATTCCCTAAGGCACGCACAAAATTGAAAAAAATAAATTCCCTAGAAAATTTATGGGTGCTCCTGCACCATTCTCCCCCTTTGCACAAACACTAAGGAATGCGGGGAGAAATCAGAGAAAAATCAAGGCCATACTTCTTGAAATGAGATTCTTCCACCCATGTAGCCTTAGATTCTGGCTTGTTCTTCCACTGTATGAGATGTTCCATATACACCTTGTGTCTAGTAGAATTCTTCACCTTGGATTCCAAGATCATGCCTGCTTGAATCTTGTCCTTAGGAGGTAAGACTTCAGTACTCACATCCTCCAGTATCTCCTTACCATTCTCATTCACATTTGTTAGTGGTCCTTTATACTTAACTAGATCAGCCACATTGAACACTGCTAAAATGCCTAAATCTTCAAAAAGCTCTACCTTGTAGGCATTCTGTCCATACTTGGCTATTACCTTACATGGTCCCACTCTCTTCATTTGCAACTTTGTTAGCATTCCTTTCTGCAACCTAGACTTATTGAGGTGGACCATAACATTATACTCTACTACAAATTGAATATCTTACCTAGACATATCCACCTTAGATTTTAGCTTGTGAGTAGCCTCTGTGATTTCCTTCTTCACCTGTACTTGTATCTCCTTCATGGTTTGAGTAAAATCCTCTGCATGGCCACTTCTATGCTCCATAGCTCCTAGATATCTGAGCTCACATACACCCCTTGGATGCATTCCATACACTATCTCAAAAGAAAATCTCCCTATTTACTCGTTCACACTATCATTGTATGGATATTCATCTTGTGGAAGGATTGAGTCCCAAGTCTTACCATACTCCTTGGTTAGAAATATTAGAAGGTTACCTAACACTCTATTGATCACTTTAGTTTTACCATCTATCTATGGATGGTAAGCTAAATCAAAAGATGAATTAGTTCCCAATCTGCTCCATGGAGTCTTCCAAAAGTGACTCATGAACTTGACATCTCTATCAGATACTATACTTAGGGGTAGCCCATGTATCCTCACAATCTCCTTGAAAAAGAGATGAGAAATGTAGCTAGCATCATGGGTGGTATTGTAAGGAATGAAATGGCTCATCTTGATAAATCTATCTACCACTACATAAACACTATCCAACCATGTCTTGGTCTTAGGAAGACCCACAACAAAATCCATACTAATGCACTCCCATGGTCTATTGGGGATATGTAAAGGTTGGTATAAACCTGAATTAATAGCTCCCCCTTTGGATTTCATATAAACCATACATTTCTCCACATAGCTTTTGACATCTCTTGCCAACTTGGGCCAATAATAAAACCTCTGTACCAACTCCATTATTTTTTTGATACCAAAATGTCCACTTAAGCTACCATTTTGCTTCTTCTGAATGGGATTTTCTCTCTTTGAGCCTTTGGGAACACATAACTAATTCCCCTTGAAAAAAATTCCACTTTTTAATGTATAATTTGAGAATTGACTGTGAAAATGATTCTCAAAATGAGAACATACCTTATATGCTTTAGAGAAGTCTTCATCTTCTCCATAGAGATCCTTGAAACTCTCTATACTAATGCTTTGAAATTTTACTTCTTGCACTACCAACATCCTTCTACTCAGTGCATCTACCACCTTGTTTAATTGTCCCTTCTTGTGCTTGATGTTAAATGTAAAAGCTTGTAGATATTCCATCCACTTCAAATGCCTATTACTCAACTTCTCTTGGGTCTCTATTTAGCTAAGTGCCTAGTTATCTGTAAACACCACAAACACCTTGGGTAGGAGATAATATCTCCACTTTCTAAGAGACTGAACTATATCATATATCTCTAATTCATAAGAAGATTACTTCTTTTCTTCATTGAGATTTTCACTAAAGAAAGTTATAGGTCTACCTTTTTGGCTTAGTACTCCTACTACAATTCCACTGGCATCACATTCCAATGTGAATAGCTTATCAAAGCTAGGTAACAAAGGATGGGTTGGATAGCCACTTGTTGCTTCAACTTCTCAAAGGCATTTCCTGCTTCTAGAGTCCATATGAACTTGGTTTTTAACCCACCTTTAATAGTGTCTAGCACTGGTGCACAAATTCCACTAAAATTTCTTATAAACTTCCTATAAAACTGAGCTAACCCATGAAAGATCTTTACCTCTGTCCCTCTGGTTGGTGTAGGCCAATTTAGAATAGCTTCCACCTTTCTTGGGTCCATCTTCAATGACCCTTGGGATACTACAAACCCCAAATACACAAGCTCTTTCTTGAAGAACTCACACTTTTCTAGATTGATGGATAACTTCTCCTCCTGCAACCTTTTGAGTACCATCTCCACATTCTCCAAGTGTTCCTCTACTGTCTTAATAAATATGAGTATATCATCTAGATAAACTACCACAAATCTTCTAGTAAAATCCTTAAGAACTTTATTCATGAGCCTCATGAATGTGCTAGGGGCATTTAAGAGGCCAAATGGCATAACTCTCCACTCATAAAAACCATCAGTGGTCTTAAAAGATATCTTCCCTTCATCCCCATCTTTGATTTTATTATGGTGTTACCCACTTTTGAGATTAACCTTAGTGAAGTAATTTTGCCCTCCAAGATAGTCCACCAAATCCTCAATTCTAGGAATAGGGAATCTATATCTAATTGTAATCCTATTGATAGGCCTAGAGTTAGTGCAAAGTCTCCACTTACCACCTTTCTTGGATTCTAAGACCACAAGTATGGCACATGGACTAATTCTATTCTTGATTAGTCCTTGGTCTAATAGCTCTTGCACTTGTTTAGCCACTTCTTGGTTCTACTCTGATGTGAACTTGTATCCTTCCTTGTAAGGTAATTAAGCCCCTGGTATGAAGTCAATATGATGAATGATAGCTCTTTTAGGAGGTAATGTTTCTAGTGTTCCGTCACTATTTATGTCCATGAAATTTCCAATTAACCTTTGAACTTCTTCTGGTATAGGTGCTTGGGTAACCTTTCCTTCATCCTTGGGTGTCACAACTATAGCATACCCTTCACCTCCTTCTTGGTGTAGTGTATTAAGGAACTCCTTCCCAATTCTTAACAAGACACTAGGGGTCTTTGAATGTGTTTCTTCCTCCTCTAGTAGAGACTGTATCTTGAATGTCTTACCATCCTTCTTGAATGAGATGGTGTTCTCCTTCCCATCATAGATGACTCCTCTATCATATTTCCAATGTCTTCCCAATAGGATATGGCATGCATCTATAGGAAACACATCACAAATAAACTATTCTTTGTATCCTCCAATAGATAATTCCACCCAAGTCTGCTCATTCACAAGTACACTTTTCCCTTTATTCAACCATGTCACCTTGTATGGATTAGCACGGGGTATCTTCTCTAACTTAAGCTTCTTTACAGCCTCATCTGATATGATGTTATCAATGGACCCTGAATCCACTATAACTTTACACACTTTCCCAAGTATTTTGTATCTCACTATGAATAAGTCTCTCCTTTTTTTTGGCTCCTCCTTGACTGGTTATCTGATTAGAACCCTTATAAACATCAAGTTCTCCCCCATTTCTGATTCAATATGACTAATCTTAGGTTATTTGACACTCATTGTGTCTTCTTGAGCATATGCTATTCTCTTCTCTGTGTTATAAGAAGATGCTTTCTCAGGGCACCTATAAGCAGGATGACCCATTTGTCCACAATTATAGCATTTCATACTACCAAAGTAGGAATTAACTCTACCTTCTCCTCTTCCTCTATTATAACCCCCTTGAGTTCCTCTACCTCTTCCATGACCTCCTGTAGGAGTGGCCTCATTTCCATTCTCTTTAAGTTTATAATCTCATTGGCTTCTTTGATCAGTCCCTCTGCCTTGGTATCCTCCTCTATGTTCTCTTTGATCTCTTCCTCTTCCTCTATTCTTAGAATTTTGATCTTTCCTTCTTCTACCCTTTTCTTCAATCTTTATGGCCAATTGATAACATTGATGCACTATTCTGGGACTGATAAGAGTCATCTCTTCTTGTATACTCCATTTCAACCTATTAAGGTATCTAGCCACCTTAAGGCTTTCATCCTATGAGACATTTGATCTCATGCACAACTTTTGAAATTCCTCAGTGTAGGTATTGACATCAAGATCCTTCTGCCTTAAGCTCTGCCTCTTCTTATGTAATTGGATTTCATAATCATCTAGCTTGTATGCTTCCTTCACTTTGACAACCATTCCTTTCCAAGTTGAAATTGGTTTCTTTCCTTCTTTTTCTCCCTCTAACTAACTGAACTTCCACCATATCAAAGCATAGCCTCTGAGCCTTGATTTTTCTAATTTAACCTTCTGAGCTTCTATAACTCCATCACATTTAAAGTGATTTTCCATGCCTTCAATCTAGTCCATGACTAGATCTACCTCCATCTTCCCACTGAATAATGGTATTCCTTCAAGTTACTTTCCACTCATATCCTTCAATGCCTTCAAGAAAGGCTCCTCTTGCAATACAGGGTCAGGTTCAAGGGTCTTATCTTCCTCTGCAACCTATTCACCCTTAGCTTCTTCCCCTTCCAATTTGTCACTGACTTCAATAGTCTTGGTCTACACTTCACTTAATGCATGTTTAAGTTGAGCTATTATGTCCCTTAATAGCCTATTGTAAAATTCTTTCTCGTCAACCTTTTTAACCAATTCCAAATCGGTTACCATGATTGTGTACCCACTAGACTCACAATCTGACATGCACTATGGTGTAGGAGCACCTAGGTAGGCTAGTTGTTTTGATGTAACATAGGGTTTTTCTCCTTCTTGTTTTGGCTTGTAGTGGTTCTAGCCAAACCACTAGTTGAATAAAGGGACCAAGAGTCCTAAGGTGTGAAGTGTTTGTAGGAGGATAGGTCTTATTAGGTCCTTAGTGACCTTTAGGTCCATTTAGGTCCAATTAGGTGTTTTTGGAATTTTGTGGAAAAATGAGCCAAGAAAGGGACTAGAGGTCCTATTTGATGTTATTTCATCATATTTGATGAATTGGACAAGTTTGGGAATAGTTAGACCAGGTTTAAAGACCAAACTGAAAAGCTACAAAAAGTTGTCAATGTTGTCATTAACAACATTAACAACTTTTATGACAAGATTGCATCTTCAGTGAAATAAGTTAGGTAACTATTTGAAACTGATGAATTAGTGTTTGGGTCAACTATGTATGACCATCCTCAAGATGTGTGAAGGGTTTGCAAGTTTGAGAATTTTTGTGTATGGACTGTATTTGTGAATAACAATGACTCTTAAAGTGTTTTGAGGTGATATGATAGTTTAATGGATTGAATCAAATTCTATGATCATTGTGTCATGTAATGTAAGTTTTTAGAATAATTTTTGTGGTGGTAGTTTGTTTTTTCCAATAGTTTTAAGTTCTTGTATAAAATCTTTTATGTTTAGTCCAGTCGCTGGTTTGTATTGGGCAACTTCAGCAAATGGGGTCTTAACTCCATCTTCCACCGTGGAATTTTCCTAGGCTCTTGGATTATGGTGGTGGACTCCATGTAAAATGTGTATAGTGAAGGAGGGGCCCAAGAAAGCAAGGCAGCCATTTTTGGGATGATGCCCTAGGCAAGCCAGTGATACATGGCTAGGGGTCATTAGCAGTTGCAGAGCTTAATTGGTGGGTTAAAAGAATTCATAGCTTCAACCAAAGCTTGTAGAGGAGTAGGGTAGTGAGTTGTGAGATCCCCAAAGTGAGTGGGAGGACTTGGTGATCTTTCTTGGATAGAAAGAAATAATTTTTATTCAGACTGGTTTTGAAACCCTCAAAACCCTGAATTTTAGCCTTGTTTATAGGCAGAGCTATACATAAATCTTTGGAGCCCTAGACCTATAAAATATCTAGTGTCTTTGTAAAGGGTGTCTAGATCCTAAACCTATTTGGGCACTAGTTAAGACATTTTTCAAGTTAATGCAGAAAAGGTGACTAAATAGGGCTAATTGCTTGTAGCCCTATTTTGGAAGCAATTGTGTAGGTTCTTGGAACTCGATTGTTGTTTTGATGCAAAGTGTGGTTGAAGGTGTTGGAAAGGATCCTATTGACACATTAGATACCCTAATCCTTTCTATGGATTGAGAATTGACTATTTTGAATCAAATGGGGCTTTTTAGGCCAAGGAAGAAAAAAATACCATTTAGGGTCTAGGAGTAAGTTTTGAAATGTTTTGTTCTACAAAATGGTGTCCACTAGTTGAAGGAGTTAGAATCTTGTGATAAAATACCTAAGTATCCTAGGGTTAGTGCAAGAACCCTTGTAGGTCATATAGTGACCTAGGATAACCTAGAAGAGGTCTCAGAGAAGCAAGACTAGTGCTACATCAGAGTGGTATCAGAGCAAGTTGAGAAACTTGGGAAGATTGGTTTATGTCATAAGTGGAATCTTGTGGTTCTACAAAGATGGTGAAAAATGAATAACTAGCCAAGGACATGGAAGAGAAAAAGGAGAAAAATAGACTCCTTGAGGATACCTTAGAAGCAATGAGAGTAAAGATGGAAGAACTAGTAGATGCTACTAGGAAGAAATACTATGAAGCAGAATCCATCAGTAAGGGTAAGAAGAAGGTTGAAGAAGAAGACTCCATTCATGAACCTGACCCAGTATTGAATGAGGAACCTTTCATTAAGGCCATAAAGGCATTAAGTGGCAAAGCTTTGGAAGGGATACCTTTATTTGGAGGAAAGATGGATATTGAGACATTCATGGATTGGATTGAAGCAATGGAGAATCACTTCAAGTGTGAGGGAATAAGTGAAGTCCAAAAGGTTAAAGTGGCCAAGTCTAGACTTAGAGGGTCAGCTTTGACTTGGTGTAAATACCTTCAGGATGAGAGGGTAAGTATGGGAAAAAAAACAATAGAAAATTGGAATGCTATGGTAGCCAAATTGAAGGAGATTTATCCTCCAAAGGACTACAAAATACAACTTCATAGGAAGAGACAAAACTTGGAGCAGAAAGACCTAGATGTGGCCTCATATACTAAGGAATTCCAAAGATTGTGTTTAAGGTCTAAATTGTAGGAAGAAGAGAAAATCAAAGTGGATAGGTACTTGGGTGGATTGAAGTGGAACATCCAAGAGGAGATTAGCCTATGGACACCTACCAATATCCATAAGTGCCATCAATTGGCTATAAAGGTGGAAGAGAAGAATAAGAAGAAAGGGGATTCTACCTTCAAGAACAACAATAACAATAGAGGCAGAGGGAGAGACCAAAGGAGTCAAAGAGGAGGCTACCAAGGTAGGGGTAGTGAGAAAAGGTCACAAGGAGAGAATAAGTTGATAGAGAAGTAGATTGAGAATAGTTCAAGAGGAGGCTATAATAGAGGCATAGGTAATAATGGTGGTCCTAATAGAGGAAGAGGAGGTAGGAGTGGTTCTTATTTTGCAACCATGAAATGTTATTATTATGGATAGCTAGGCCATCTAGCCAATAGATGTCTAGACAAACCTTCTATAGAAAATAGTGATAAGAGAATAGCATATGCACATGAGGACACTTCAAGTGTCAAAACCCTTGAAGTAGACCACCTAGACTCAGAGATGGGTGAGAACCTGATGTTCAGAAGGGTCTTAATAGGGAAACATATCAAGGATGAGCCCAAACACAGGAAGGCACTGTTTAGAATCAGATGTAAGATCCTTGGTAAGGTGATTGTGGACTCTGGATCCACAGACAACATCATCTCAGAGGAGGCATTAGTGAAGATTAAGCTAACCAAAATACCCCATGTGAATCCCTATAAGGTGACATGGCTCAACAAAGGCCAAAGTGTGCTAGTCAATGAGAAAACATGGGTAGAGTTCTCAATAGCAAGGTATAAAGATAGATAGCTTTGTGACATCCTACCAATGGATGCTTTCCATTTTCTTCTTGGAAGGCCTTGGAAATTTGATAATGGGGTAGTGTATGATGGGAAAATAACTCCATCATTTTCAATAAAGGAGGGAAGACCTTCAAAATTCAATCATTACTAGAGGATGAGGAACCACAGACCAAAACTCCTAGTGTTATGTTATGCCATAGAAAGGAGTTTTTGAAAGATGTCAAGGGTGATGAGATTGAGGGGTATGCCATTGTGTTGAAGCCCAAGGAGGTAGAAGAATCAGTAAAGGAACCATTACCAATGGAGGTCCAAGAATTTCTTAAGAAGTACAAAGACATAGTGAGTGATGGTACTCCTGCAACCCTACCACCTAAGAGGGTTATAAGTCATCAGATAGACTTTGTTCCAGGGGCATCCTTGCCCAACAAAGAAGCATAAATGTTGATTCCAGATCAAAACTTGGAGGTAGCAAGACAAGTACAAGAGCTCTTGGATCAAGGCTTGATCAAGAAGATCACTAGCCCTTGTGCAGTCCTAGTTGTTTTAGCATCCAAGAAGGGGGGAAAGTGGAGATTATGCATAGAATCAAGGGCCATAAATAGGATCACAATAAGGTACAAATTCCCAATCCCAAGAATAGAGGATCTTATGGATTTCCTAGGTGGGGCAATGTACTTTACAAATCTGGATTTGAAGAGTGGTTCTCACCAAATCAGGGTGAAGGAAGGTGATGAATGGAAAATGACATTGAAGACCAAATATGGGTTATATGAATGGTCTATTATGCCATTTGGCCTCTCTAATGCTTCGAGAACATTCATGAGGCTCATGAATGAGGTTCTCAAGGACTTCACAGGGAAGTTTGTTGTGGTATATCTTGATGATATACTAATATTTAGTAAGACAAGAGAGGAGCATATCAAACATGTTGAGTCAGTATTGAAAAGGTTACATGAAGAGAAGTTGGCCATTAACCTTAATAAGTGTGAGGCTTTGTAGTGTCCAAGGGGTCTTTGAAGATGGACAAAGACAAAGTTTCTACAATCTTGAACTAGCCTCCACCTACCATAGCCATATAGGTAAGGAGTTTCCAGGGCCTTGCCCAATTTTATAGAAGTTTATAAGGAATTTCAGTGGGATATGTGCACCTTTGATGGATGCCATAAAGGGTGGGGTCAAAACCAAGTTCAAATGGATAGTAGAAGCATGGAAAGCATTTGATTTGTTGAAGCAACAAGTGGCTAGTCAACCAATTCCACAATTACCAAGATTTGAGAATTTGTTTACCATTGAGTGTGATGCTAGTGGATTAGTAGTAGGAGGGGTATTAAGTAAAGAAGGTAGGCCTATTTCCTTCTTTAGTGAGAAATTGAATGAGGCTAATAAGAGATACTCTTCTTATGATTTGGAACTATATGCACTAGTTCAATCCTTGAGAAAATGGAGACACTATCTATTGCCTAAAGAGTTTGTGGTATTCACTGAAAACCAGGCTCTTAGTTACATTAACAACCAAGAAAAGTTGAGAAACAGACATTTGAAGTGGATGGAGTACTTGTAGGCATTCACTTTTACTATCAAGCACAAGAAGGGTCAACTCAATAAGGTGGCAGATGCCTTAAGTAGGAGGTTGTTGATAGTGCAATAATTTCACTTGAATAGCATTGGAATTGAAATTTTCAGATACTTATACAAGTTAGATGAGGATTTTGGTGAGGCCTATAAGGTATGTGTTGATTTTGAGAATCATTTTAATAGAAAGTTCTCTGATTTTACTTTACAGAATGGATTGTTGTTCAAGGGAAATCAGTTGTGTGTAACCAAAGGGTCAATGAGGATGAACCTCATCTAAGAGAAACACAATGGCTCTCTAATTGGTCATTTTGGTAAGGAAAAGACATTGGAATTGGTCCAAAGGTTCTACTATTGGCCAAAGTTGGTGAAAGATGTCACCAAATGTGTGGAGCAGTGTGTTGTGTGCATGAAGGAAAAGAGGAATGAGTAATGCAGGGTTGTATTAGCCTCTACCAATCCCTAACAGGCCATGGGAGTGTGTGAGTATAGATTTTATTGTGAGCTTACCCAAGACTAAACAGGGGTATGATAGAATTTATGTAGTTATTGATAGATTTAGAAAAATGGGGCACTTCATCCCATGTAAAACTACTAATTATGCTAGCCACATTACTTATTTGTTTTTAAAAGAGGTTGTGAGGATCCATGGTCTTCCTTTGAGTATAGTCTTTGGTAGGGATTTGAAATTCATGAGGCATTTTTGGAGAACTTTGTGGACAAGATTGGGTACTAACTTATCTTTTGGCTCAGCTTACCACCCTCAGAGTGATGGCCAAAATGAGATGGTAAATAGGGTGTTGGGTAACCTATTGAGGTGCCGAACTAAGGAGTATGTGCAGACTTTGGATGTGGTCATTCCCCAAGCAGAATATGCTTACAATGATAGCAAGAATAGGATGACAGGAAAGAGCCCATTTGAGGTTGTTTATGGCATGCACCGTAGGGATGTTTGTGAGCTCAGAGATCTTGGTTGAATGCAATACAGAAGTGGCCATGCAAAGGACTTCACCTCTACCATGACAGATATACAAGACCAAGTGAAGAAGAAGATACAAGAAAGTCAACTTAAGCTGAAAGCCAAAGTTGATGAGAAGAGGAGGGATGTTCATTTTGAAGTGGGTGACTATGTCATGGTCCACTTGAACAAATCAAGGCTACAGAAGGGTGTCCCTACCAAACTTCAGATGAAAAGGGTGGGACCTTGCAAGATCTTGGAAAAATATGGAGCTAATGAATATAAGGTGGAATTACCATCAGACTTGAGTATATCTCCAATTTTTAATGTTCAATATTTGATATAGTTCAGAGGGAAGATGGATGAGGTCACTCCAAATAGTTAGGGGGTCAGTGATGATGTGGAGGTTTTTTTCTTACCTCCAAAGTTTCAGATGGTGGCTGACAAAGTTTTGGACTCCTAGGTTAAGAAGACTACTAGACACAAAGTCTACATGGAGCATTTGATTCAGTAGAAGGATAGACCAGAGTCAGAGGCTTCCTAGATTATAGAGGTAGACTTAAAGAAGGTGGACATCTTAGAAGATCTTTTGTCCATAGGAGTGACATAACTTCTCCTTTTGGGGGAGTATGGTGCAGGAGCACCTAGGTAGGCCAGTTGTTTTGATGTAACCTAGGGTTTTTCTCCTTCTTTTTTTGGCTTGTAGTGGTTCTAGCCAAACCACTAGTTGAATAAAGGGACCAAGAGTCCTAGGGTGTGAAATGTTTGTAGGAGGATAGGTCTTATTAGGTCCTTAGTGACCTTTAGTTCCATTTAGGTCTAATTAGGTGTTTTTGGTATTTTGTGGAAAAATGAGCCAAGAAAGGGACTATAGGTCCAATTTGATGTTACTTCATCATATTTGATGAATTGGACAAGTTTGAGCATAGTTAGACCAGGTTTGAAGACCAAACTCAAAAGTTGCAAAAAGTTGTCAATGTTGTCATTGACAACATTGGCAACTTTTATGACAAGATTGTATGTTTGGTGAAATTGGTTAGGTAATTGTCTAAAACTGATGAATTAGTGTTTTGGTCAACTATATATGACCATCCTTGAGATGTGTGAAAGGTTGGAAACTTTGAGAGTTTTTGTGTACGGACTGTATTTGTGAATAACAGTGACTGTTAAAGTGTTTTGAGGTGATCTGATAGTTTAATGGATTGAAACCAATTCTGTGATCATTGTTTCATGTAATCTACATTGTTATAAGAATTTTTGTGGTGGTATTTTTTTTGTTCCAATAGTTTTAAGTGCTTTTATAAAATCATTTGTGTTTAGTCCAGTCGCTGGTTTGTATTGGGTAACTTCTGCAAATGGGGTCTTAACTCCATCTTCCACTGTGGAATTTTCCCAAGATCTTGGATTATGGTGGTGTACTCCATGTACAATGTGTACAGTGAAGGAGGGCCCCAGGAAAGCAAGGCATGCATTTTTGGGGTGATTCCCTAGGCGAGCCAGTGATGCATGGCTAGGGGTCATCATCAGTTATAGAGCTTAATTGGTGGGTTGAAAGCATTCATAGCTTTAACCAAAGCTTGCAGAGGAGTATGGTGGCAAGTTGTGAGATCCCCAAAGTTAGTGGGAGAACTTGGTGATGTTTCTTGGATAGAAAGAAAGAAGGTTCATTCAGACTAGTTTTTAAACCCTCAAAACCCTAAATTTTAGCCTTGTTTATAGGCAGAGCTGTATGGATAGCTTGAGAGCCCTAGACCTAGAAAATATCTAGTGTCTTTGTAAAGGGTGTCTAGATCCTAAACCTATTTGGGCACTTGTTAAGACATTTTTCAAGTTAATGCAGAAAAGGTGAGTAAATAGGGCTAATTGCTTGTAGCACTATTTTGGAAGCAATTGTGTAGGTTCTTGGAACTCGATTGTTGTTTTGATGCAAAGTGTGGTTGCAGGTGTTGGAAAGGGTCCTATTGACACCTTGGATACCCTAATCCTCCCTATGGATTGAGCATTGATAATTTTGAATCAAATGGGGCCTTTTAGGCCAAGGAAGCAAGAAAGACCATTTAGGGTCTAGGAGTAAGTTTTGAAGTGTTTTGTTCTACAAAATGGTGTCCACTAGTTGAAGGAGTTAGGATCTTGTGATAAGATACCTAAGTAGCCTAGGGTTAGTGTAAGGACCCTAGTAGGTCATAGAGTGACCTGGGAGAACCTAGAAGAGTTCTCAGAGAAGCAAGACTAGTGCTACATCACACTAGCAATCCCAAATCTTTTTGGGGCTCTGATACCAATTTAATAGGGAGGTTGGATGAATCACTCATTGATTCATGCTCTTAGTCTCCTTGAAAGACTTCTAGGGTGTCTTCACCACACCAATTTCTACCTATAGCATCTTTTCTTGTTTAGGATACCCTGGTCTACCTAGCCAACCCAACTATCATGAAAGTTCTTTCTATCAAGTCAAATTTTTTGCATTCTTGCAACACTAGCCATTAGCCCTTAAACCACCTTAAAGGATTATAACCTCAAAATTATTGAAATTTTCTTGTAGATGTGTGGAGGTTTCTTTAAAGAATTCAATCCAATAAAATAGGGGTATTAGGAGTCCCACCTAGCTCCATTCAAAAATTAATTTCACCAAACTTAACAATTAGGCCTAAAAGTCTACCAGCCCAATTAGGTCTCCTTCTTTGAGAAATCAAGGATATACTCCCAATCCTTCCAAATAAAACTTTTATCTTTTCTTGGGATTCTTGGTTTATATGCCTACCCCTCAAGGATTTTTTGTGTCTTGGGGTCACCACTAGCCATATAGTGCCCTAAGCCAAAATGAGTGAAACTAAGGCTTTTTAGGATTTTCCTGGCCCCTTTGCAACTTGGTTAGTTTTCACTTCACAAATGGATTGGTCTAACCTCTCCCTCTTCACCAAATTTTGGAAATACTCCTATATTTCAATTCCAAAAGGAATTTTTCTCCCATCTATTCACCTCTGCAATTTGTGCTTACTGCACTTTGGTCTTCCCTAGCTGGGCTCACCACTGGCTCACCTAGAGAAAGAAATTAAAAATAGATCCTCTATTTTGGAGGGCCAAAAATCCTACCATATTTACACACATTGATTCTAGTCACTATTCATAAAGGGCTGTACAGAATGCACGGTGGGAGAATGAGCTAGAATCCCATCTTTACAAACTGCTTGGATAGGACTAGCAACAGTTGCAAAACAAAACTATTTACAAGAATAACTTCAAAATTTACAAAAAAACATAATTAATGCCACAAAAAATCAAATAAGAATCTACCTTAAAACATGCACAAGTTAAAGTTCCAAATCTAATCCATTAAAACCCTACTGTAATCAAAACCTTCAAAATTGCACACCAATTCACATATCATTCATTACTTTCAAAACTCAGTCCATACAATGGACATCCAACCTTTCTATAGGTCAAGGCATGTCTTAAATAGGGTTTTCAAGTAGTTATTTTCCCCTTAGGGATCTTCGTGTTTGAGTTTTCCTAATTTTCCAATGTTGTCTGAGCAACATCTCTAAAGTTGCAAGGTTGCAAAATGCAACTTTTGCAACTTTTGATAGTTTCTTGCAAAACCATGCAAATGAGTTTCAATGCTCACCAAATATTCCAAAAAACCATGTTTATGAATAAAACATGTTTCTAACCCACATTTGACCCTACTGATCTTATGATGACATCATCACCACACTTGTGCCAATTAGAAGGCTTACAACTTCTTAGCCTTAATTGCACTTTACAAAAGTCCTAAGACCCAATTAATCTAAACTTCATTGCACCTACTCTGTGGTCAACATGACCTTCAACTTAACAAAAAAATTCCCTAATTCACACACACAACTAAAAAATAATTAAAATTCCCTAGACAACCTATGGGTTCTCCTGCACTAGTTTCCTTCTTCTATTTATATCCCTCTTTTCTCTATTTTAAGGGTTCCTGATTCCGTTATGTTTGGGGGTTCCTTGTTTGGTCCTGTTCCAATTTCTCTGCAAAGGTTCAGAGCAGGTTCCAAGTGTGGTTCCTCTGTATATATTTTCCCTCTTCTATTCATATAGGGTTTTCTTGTATCCTTTCTATTTCAGGGAATAACATCATTTTAATAGCTTGCTTATGAATGAAATTCATTTTTTTTGTTATGTTATCAAGTTGTCTCAATTATGTTTCTGAATCATATAAACTAGGGCATCTGGGGTGTTTTAGTTTTGTCTATTGTAAGTATTGAAATAGATTTATTCAAGGTATAACTATGATTTAGGATATTTATTCAGATATAAATGAGATGGGTATTAAGGATATTCTAGACTCATCTTTTAGTGATTGATGTATTGTCTATTCCAAGGTATCTTCCAAGTAGAGGGTTAAATTATTTGAGTAGGGAATGACATATTTGAATACATAGGTGGATTCACAAGTAGAAATTCATTGATAGGGTATGGATTATGTAAGGCATATAGACATATCAGACTATGTTGTTTTCCTTTGTTCATGATCCTCTGTGCAATGTTATGTTTGACTTCGTTGCCCATTGGATAAGGCACTGGTCTATGAAAGACTTGGGATATTTCAGAGATCCATTAATCAAAATATAAATTGAAAATAATTTTCCTTTCATTTTTTTTGAAAGAGTTGGGATAGTTCTAGTTTTCAGATATACTATATGCAAGTGGGATACCGCATAAGATTTGATAAAATAGTGAGGTACTTGTTACCTAAAGGTTTGAAAACTATTCCATAGGTATATATTTACAAGATTGTATTTGTCACAAAGGAGTCATGTGTGTGCAGATTAGGTAATACCCACCTAAGTGATGTTGAGCTCAAAGTGTATAAGGTCTTAGAACCTTGTCAATTGGACTTGTTTCTTGTCTCCTTTCTATTGGGGTGTTGGGTCTGTGTCCTAGGTTTGTAATCCCATAGCCTGGTCTCAAAATTTCATCTAGGAAAGGAAAGTGCAAGCAAAATATCCAACATATATGATTTTAACTTGTCTTAAATTTTTACACGTGTCTTGTTCAGGTGTTGATAGAATATCAATCCATGGATGCAAGAGGGTAGAAAAAACAAGATCCCTGGATTCAGTTATGAGTACAAATAGTAATGTGTGGTCATTGTACACTAGAGATTACTCATGCTTTTGTTATGACTGCATTTTTGAAAACTATGGTGAATGTATCAACCAAAAATGTAGATATGTTAGTGAATAGAATTTGGTTCCACTAGATTTTACTAATACAAGGATGAAGTTGAGGATGAAAGCTTTAGCAACACCATTGATTTCAACCGATCATGACCATATTTAGGGTTGATCAAAATTGGTACATGTATATATAAATTTAAAGGATTCATAAAATCAATCCATAAATAGCGAGCATGTACACATGTTCTTATTTACTATTCAATTTAGATCCACTACATATATCTAGTAAAATATACAAGTCTCTTTAGTTTATATTTACATGTCAAATTGAAAACATATTTCGCAGGACATGTTTTTGCAGTAATAGTAGAGCCTGGAAATGTGGAAGGTGTTAGTTACTATTTATAACATTACATCAAGGAGAGGATGAAGCTAACAAAGAATGGAACAAGCGATGAAATTATGTTTCCCATAGGTTATTAGTTTATTTATGTTTAATTTATTACAATTGAGGTTCAATGTGTGATGGAATTATGTGTGTTTATGGTTAATTTCACATCTAGATATATGTTGTTGAACTTGTCTGTGCAGATTCAACTATTGTGCAAGGAACATATCTGAAGAAAATAAAAAATTTTAAACATGGGATTCATTTGATTGATTATCAACCTAACAATGAGGTTTATTAGTATAGCCATCTTGTAATTGCCACTATATTATCTCTTCATCCACTGACAGGACGTGGGGTTCATAAGTGGAGACTTGATACAGATGACCATGAGAGAATATTAAATGTTATCTAAGAGTGAGCCAAACCACTTGATATGGACTAAAACATGCATTAAATATGATCTATACTAAATTTTTCATGGGCGAGACCAAAGGTTTTCTTAGCTCCATTCTTTCCTACCGGTGCCTGTAGTGAATGGAGCAAATTTTCAAAATTTATAATATCTCAAAGATGTCTTAAGGATGTGTATAATGCATGTTGCGATACTTTATTTTTATCTAGTTGATTAATTAGGTCATGTGGATATTTATTTAGTTGGAATATAAATGTGTATCATGCACATGTTGTGCAATACTATTTTTATATAGTTGATTAATTACATGTCATGTGGATACTTATCTAGTTGGAATATGAATATGTATCATGCATGTTGTAATACTTAATTAGGATACTTTAATTTTATAGAAATGAATAGATTTTATGTTGCAATACTTAACTAGGATCATTCATAGAATAAACTTACATATATAACTTAGATCATCAAACATATTTAACTTGGACTGATCAAACATGTATGTATTAAACACATACATCAAACATGTATATTAATGAACTACACCATCAAATCATATGTCAAGTATTTAATCATCAAATGTAGATCTTTATTATAACATAATGTGTCAAACATCAATCAATACATCAAGTATATAACACATGTACATGTCAAGATCAATGAATCATAGATTGAAACTATGTAAACATGATACACATGTATAGAGTGAAAGTATATAACATGTGAAACATCAATCATAGATCAAGTATGTAAACATAAAACATAGAGATCACGTACTATAAACATGAAACATGCATTAATCATGTCAAACATAGATCAAAATTCTACAAATAAAAACATATCAAAGTACAATGTATGTCAAGCGTCTAGAGAGGAAATATAACATCAAATACATACATATACATACATACATACACATACACACATACACACAGACACATATACATACACATATACATACATATATACATACACATACATACATACATACATACTGTAATACCCACCTCTTAGGTTGCTTTTCAGTTTGTGGATGCCAAACTCTTTTAGGCATTTTGGATGTATCTGTGGATTTATTCATATAATTTAGATGATATTTATGTATTACATTTTGGTATATTCTTGATCCATTATTATCATGTTGTATCATTTGTGTATATGTGATTTATGGTTATAATATGATGCTTATGTATATGCTAGGATTTCATTTCGATTATGGTTTTCTAACAATACTGACCTTAGAGTTATATGCACATGGATCATTGTATGTTTTCATTACTATTTGATGTGCTTGGTATGGTGTGGGACAGAGTCATAGTTACTTGTTTTGGCGAGATCCACACGATAACCTAGTCTCAACCATTGTTTTCCATATGATATATGCATGTATGTTCGTCTTTGTGATGACAAGTTTACAGGTATCGGGCTACGTCTTCCCTGAATTGGCAAGAGTGAGCGTGCCCTATCAAATTAATCTCAATGGTAAGAGAGGGGAGATAGTTTTCAGGTCCAAATCCTATCCTAAACCTAATTGTCCTAGTTAGTGGACAAGTATCTGTTTTGGACTACCCTGATCGAATTCCTACAGTTGATAGGAATTAGTGTATCTCTTTCCTAGTGCATGTTTTATTTTGCATGTGTTTGATTTCAAGTGCTTTATGTGAGTATGTGGGTGTTATATCATGTTATTTATTTAATTGAATATTATTGCAATTAATTATTAAATATAGGGTATTTAATTAACTAAAAATTGAATTAAATACCTATGTTTAATTGAAAGTTTAATTAAAGTGTAATTATTGAATATTAATATTTAATTGAGTATTTAATTGAAAATTAGAGTAAATATGCTTCTATACTTTATTAAATAATTAGATATTAAGTTGCATGGATTATTGTGCCTTAAATATTTAAGTTATTTAAATTAATATTTTATTAATTACATGTGCAAGATTTGGTTGAAAAAGTATTTTCAAACTCAAGAGATCTCAACTGTATGAGTTAATTTTGGCCTTCTAAATCAACCACACACTTCAACATAGTCCTTCTTCACTAGGTACAACCAAGACTGAATATGAGTTATTCATCCTGACTGTCTGCGTGATTCGACCTGTTGCCTTCTATCTAGATGGAGTTTTGAAATTTGCTCTCAGGACGAGGGCCTCACAACTATGGACCATCTAAGAACGAAGGATTTTTAACCATGATGAACAATGCAATGCAAAGATTATGCAAGATTATACTAATGAATTGAAATATGTAATATCACCTAAACATGAATTCTACATGATTTCAATGCAATTTTAATCTATAAATTGAAACTATTCTACTTTGCAAATTGAAATTAAGCTATATGAGATTATGAAAATGAGCTAACAATTCAGCATG
>MU225064.1:861837-889311 GCA_018584345.1 Thuja plicata
ATATTATTTAATTCCTTTTTATGTGTCTCAGCTAAAGAGGGTGAATTTAATTTAATTAAAGTGCTAGGACTTTATTAATTAAATTAATTCGATCATAGGATTTGTTTAGCCAAATAGGTATTTAGGATTTAAATGTGATGTATGATTGATACAGATTTAGGATTTTCTGTATTTGACACTCAGGTCGAGTAGAGTCAGTTAAAACTCAGAATTGCCTAGTACAATAGGACTTTGATGATTTAGAAGAACGACAAATGCAACAAAATTGGTTATAGTTGCAAGATGCCAATTTTGGGGTGTTACATCAACTTGATCGCAAGTAATTAGATATTTTAATTAATTAATTGTTATTTTCTTTCAATTTTGGAGAGGAGTCCTTTTAGGAGTTAACTAAATGTGTTGTCTTGAGGGTTTGCTTAATTAGGGGAAGCTGATCCTCATTAGGGGGATTGTTCTCTCATTTGAACATAACAGGTTTTTGGGAGCATTTTTGGAAGCTTTGGTGTGTGCTTGGTTTTGGAGAATAATTTTGGAACTCTCCTTGCTTGGATTTTGTATTGTGCATTCTTCAACAGATATTGAGGTAGGGTCTTGTTCATGTCAATTCTGGTTTTTTGGATCCCTGTCTTCTATGCATCTGAAAAGCTAAGAATCCCTTGTTTGGTCATTCCTTGCTTGTTTAGTTTATGTATTTGATGATTTCAATTGGTAAAATATATTTTAGATCAATTTGAGGTTATATTAAAGCTTGCATGTCAGATCTGTGCTTGTGGGCATAAGGGGTTTTGTTTTATAGCATTAAGTGTAAATGGGTATTAGGGTTTCTAGTTTGAATTTGTTATTGAAATATGTGTTTATGGAAACCTAGATCCCTGATTTTCAAAGGAAATTATATATTAACCTAGTACGGAGGTGCTTTCAAAATTTCGTTGAAAACTTCCTCCTAGAACCCTTAGAAAATGATAAATTAATGTGTTCTATAGTTCAAACTATAGTAGCAAAGAAAATAAATTCTCCTTTGAAAATACCCTTTTGAAAATTAAATTTATTGGAAAAAAATCAATTTGTCAAAATAAAGAGCTCTCTGTAAAAATACAGAGTTGAAAAAAAATAAAGTTCACCAGTCTAAAAGAATAAGACAAAAAATATTTATATGATATTTTAATTTCTGTTTTCAGAAATAATCTTATTAAAAAAAAAATAACTAAAGTGGCTTTTTCTTTATGTAATTTGCATGTTAAAAACTTATAAATAAATAAATAAATGTTAAAACCGGCTTGCGACATGTTATACTAATTTTTTTTTTAAAAAAAATTTAAAAAAAAAACATTGGAAGGCGGGTGGTGGGGGCCACTGCACCCCCCTGTCCCTTTCCCAAGGGGACCGCGACAGTACCCTGCCGTGGGAGGCAAGGCCTGCCTTACGGTAGACCCTGTCGCCACACGGCAAGGCTGCTGGCGGTACTCCCAAAGGGGAGGCCGACGGATGATGTGGTCGGGGTGGGGGCCACGGGACCCCCCCCCCCCAATATATTATGGTTTATTTNCGGGCCCCCCCCCCCCCAATATATTATGGTTTATTTTATTTTATTATATGTTTTGTTTTTTTTTAAATTGTAAATTGTTTTTTTAGTTTAGTTTTAATTAAAAATTTATTTGTTAGTTTAATTTAATTTTTAAATTAGTTTATTTAATTTTTAAATTAGGTTGTTTTAATTTTTAAATTAGTTTTAAATTAATTTTTAATTAGTTTATTATTAATTTAAATTAGTTTATAATTAATTATGAATTAGTTTATAACTAATTTTTAAATTTATTTATACTTAATTTTAAATTAGTTTTAAAATAAATTTTTAATTAGTTTTATATTATTTTATGGTATAGTTGGAGAGGGTGTTTTGTTAGATGATGTGGTATTAATATTTAAAGAGGTAATATTGATTTCTATTGTTAAAGTATTGGTGTAATTTCTTTGGTAATTATAGTCAGTTTGATAACTATTTCAGATAGGTTAATTTATTATGTGATAGTTATAAATCAACTTATAGGAGCGTTTATTGTGCGTGTCTATAAAGATTTAATCATTTTGGACAGTAATTTTAATAGGTAAACTAAATTGCATAACGAGATGTTATAAATTCATTTATCATAAACGTTAGCTCATGAATGCAACTATGTTAACAATAAGTTTGTTTTAAAGGTATTCTGTATATGAGATCTATTATGCATCGATGTGTTCAGGTGCATGATCAAATAAATGGTATATTATGTGTGTTCTTCTATATTATCATGCTTTCAGGTGTCTTTTGAGTTAGATGACCCTAGGACTTAAATCCAGAGGTTTTGGGATTGTACTCTTTGTATGGTGTTATTGTGATGATTAGTTTATGAGTATGTCATGGTCTTGATTTCCTAAACCCAACCTGATTCAGATATGATGTATAGTTTGGTCCTGTAAGGATACTATGGTTATTGCTTGGTTAGTTGAGAACCTATGTGCTCCTAAATGAGCAGGATGCAATTTGTGATTATGTATAGCTTCGTGTGTTGATCTTGAGCCTAGGTAGGTTAACTAAGTGTACAGTGGGGAAGTGGCTTGCAATGGGGTCCAGGACTCTAAGCGGTTACTAGGTAAACCCATTGGCAAGTTACTTAATAAGTGAAAATATGATACATTAAAGGGGTTTAAAATGAACTAATAAGATGCCTAAGTCTCTACCCATGCCTTGAGTGTTGTCGCATGATAAGATGGGAGTTGGGATCCTTGTCTTCACGAAAGGATCACTGAGCCACACAGTGTCACTTGCAGGCCAGAGTTAAGAGGTACTACTAGGGTTACCTTCAAGGTTGGGCTTATGTGATGACACTTCCCTATATACAGCTTAGGTTATCCTAAGTGTGTCAGTTACTTCTGGTGTTGTATAGTATACCTTGTTTTGGATTAGAGTGCTTCTAGGATCTTCTTATGCATTTGAGTATGATGTCATGTATACCTTGGCGTTTGCATTCTTGTTGTATACCCTGTGTGATGGGCCTGTTACTATCTCCTCAACACGGTGGGAGTGGACCTTTGGTTCCACGTGGTCGAGTGGTAGTGATTCTTATTACCATTGAGATTCTGACGGATTCTTCTTCATGCTTGGATGTTCCTTGTTGCAGTTTCAGCTTCATAGTCTTTTGGAGACTTGTTCAGTTACTTGAGTTGTGTTTTGTACCATATGTGGATATTGGTTATCATCCTTTGGAGGATGCATTGTATTGTTTATTATGTATTATTACATACCCTACGACTTGTGTAGTGGATGTTGATTAGGTAGTATACCTTATGGTATCAGTTGTATATGTAATCTTTATTATGAGATGTATGTTATGGGTTTAATATTATGTAACCTTTATGTCAGTTCTTTATTATTGTAATCATAGATTAGTTTGTTTAAGTAATTCTACGTCAATGAACCCTCGAGAAATGTTAGTCATGTATGAGTTATATTTCATGTATGTCATGTACTTCATTGTTTTGCTTCCGCATTGTTATTAATATTGTTTGTAAACATTTTAAAAAAAAAATTTATTCCGTGAACTTAGTGTCGTGTTTAGGATAAGTTCTCATGGGTTCCCTAGCGGGGCATTACACATACATACACATATACATACATACATACATACATACACTTACACATACATACACACACATACATACATACATGTACACACACACATACATACATACACATACACATGCATACATACATACATACATATACATACATACATACTTACATACACACATACATATATATACATACATACATACATATATACATACACACATACACACACACACACATACATACATACATACATACATACACATACACATACACATACACATACATACATACATACATACATACACATACACATATACACATGTACATACTTACATACACATATACATATATATGTATACACATATATATACATGCACACATACATACATACATACGCATACACATACATACACGTACATGGTACATACATGTGTATATGTATATATGCACATACACACACACAAATATATATATATATATATATATACACACACACACACACATGCATATGCACATATGCACATATACACGTGACATATATATGTATATATGTATATATATATGTATATGTATATATATATATAATATACATATACATATATATATAATATACATATACATATATATATATATGTATATTATATATATATATATATATATGTATATTATATATATATATTATATATATACATATATAAATATAAATATATATATATATATCTACATATATATATGTACATATATACATATATACATATACACACACTATATATCTATATATACATATACACACACACACATATATATTTGGAAGTACAAGAATGGGAAAGCAAGATACTGAGAGGTGGGGGTGAATCAGATCTTAAAAACTTAACCACTTAAAACAAATTGATCCACATTCATACATATATAAAATTAACCTAACATCAGATAGCATCCATAACATTAAATATGTAACTCATAACACATAATTTTGGTAACCTAGAAATCCAAATAGGTAAAACTGGGGTGGGGATGACACCCACAAAATCTTCACTATTGCAGCAATAAAGTGTGTCTGTTAGGGCTACAAAAGTTTGATTGCAATATGCAATCTACCTGGTTAAAGGTCTTTTTTTGTTAAAAACTAAAGATCATTACAATCTACCTTGTTAAAGGATTTCAACTTACAGTAAAGTAAGCACTCAACTAAGAGATTTGAAATAGTATGCTAAAACCACTCTGTTAAGATATTTAACCTGATACACCTGCTAGAATGTTACAAGTAGTGATCCTTCATTATGCACTCAGATGCTGGTGACGAATCTTCTCTTTTCAATAACATTTGTGATCTCTCAGTCACATATGTCTTTACTCTGCTTTTCACTGCTCTATCATTCTGCTTGATCTAGGCTTCTTCTCAAAATGACTTACTATTTATCTCTCATGAACATACAACCCTTCTCTATATATCTCTTTCTCTCTCTCACACACACACTCACTTTTAGGGTTAGAAGCCATCTTATTATATCTTTTCAGATCTGGTAGCGAGATCTAGATCAATGATCAAGATCTATTATTTATACCTCCAATGCATTTTGATTTCTTGATTGGCTCCATGCCATGCATAGTATAAAGAAATTAAATGCGAAATTAACTTAGTAGACAAATATTAAATTCTTACAAATGTTGGCTCAGATCTCATACAAGTCAGCCTAAACCGTTTACATCAAAGTTTGAATTAATCCTGACATGTATGCAAAAAATGTTCTGCTCAGAACAACACATCTTTGACACTTGACACTTAATATTCTACTCGGATTGACATGATGTAACTCGGCAACCTAAAACTTGCTCGGCAATGTTGCTCAGCCTTGAATGTTTAGCTTGGCCACAGTGATTAACCAACTAAAACTGCCTAAGTAAATGACTAAGTGTGGGTCACTAATCATCAATAGAACTTAGGGATTAACAATCTCCCCTTTTGGTATTAGTGGAAAAAACACACTTATCATTACAATTCATTCCATCCAAAATGTTTCCTAAGTACATACTGTACTCCCCCTAGGAATGTACATCATACTACATACAAAACTTTACATAGTATACATGCCTTCAAAAAAAATATTTACATGGATACCTGTTCTGATCTTCTTTATGTTGTATCCTTGTCAGTCATGTCAATTTCCCCCTTGTTTTTGTCACTGATTGCAGATGGGGTCAAGTTATACTTGTCCAAAAATTGTTTATGAAGTTGTAAGGTAGACTCAAATGCAGAGTCCCAACTATCCTTGACAAACTTCATAACCTCTATTTTCACTTCTAGCTCGACAACTAGACTTACTAAGCTTTCTACAGTTGAGAGATGACAGTCTCTCTTAATCAATTCATTTGTAGATAAAATTTCTTTCTAAATGACCTCCAGATGAGGTGTCAGACTTGTCTGAATAGTAATCAACTTGGTCCTAATCTGACCATCTTCAGCCATGAGCTTGGCTATCCTCCTTTGTGCATAAGTCAACCTATTAAAATGTAAGGAGCTAGTGCTAGCATCCATACTCAGTGAACTTCCAGTTGACTTTAGGTCTAGTTGCAATTTCTTGAGCCTGTAGATTATCCTTTGTGAAGAATTCAACATCAGATAACCTCTTATACAAAGAATAGACATTTGTTGCAACTCCTAAAATTCCTACTAGAGAAGAAAGTTCAACCTATTTTACTACAATCTCTCCTGAGATTTTCGCAAGTACCTTGTTCTCAAATTTTCTCTCAGACCATTGCAACAGTTTCTCATTGGCTTCAATATTGTCATCATTTACCTTTTGCACAATGTGAACTAACTGTTCAAGAATAGGGGCTTGAGGATTTTCATCCTCCATGTCAAAAGCCTTTACAAAGATATCTTTTATGTCATGTAACACTTGCTTTTTCTTTTTATCCCTTTTTAGTTCCTCCTGTCTTTTCTTCCTCTTAAATAACTCTTGAAGAGTCTCAATCTGTTCATAAGACAAAGCATTGGGATCCCATGGTGGAATCACATTAACTTCATCTAATGTGACATCTAGATTCGGATAGTTCTTCCTCATAACTTTCCTCCTCTTGAATTTAGGTGAACTACTAGTCAGCTTAGTTTCTACAATGCCTTTTCTAGATTTAGTAGTTGACACCATTGCATCTTTAAGTTCAGTCAAAATTGCCTGTTGATTAGGCATACTTCCTGTCTTGGTTCCAGTGGGAGTTGAGGATGCAAAGTGTGGTAGATCAACCAACACTTGCATTTCCTCTTGTTCTTTAGGCTCACTGTTAGTATCTCTTATCTCCTCACTACTATCTAGAACTAATTTTACAACCTCTAAAATAGGTGAATGCTGTACAATCACCTCTTGTTCATTTTTTTTCTCCTTTTCTGCTTCATCTTGAGCATCCTTATCCTTAGCTTTCTTTTGAGTTATTTCTTCTTCTTCTGTACTCTTCTTTTCTTCAGCCTTAGTTGTCTTGATAGGTGATTCAATAGTTGAGTCCCTCGGCTCATCCTGACCCTCGGCATCTAGATTGCTAGAGTCATAAATTGTCACATCAATTGGACTATCAATAGTCAGATCAATAATGTTAACTATCTCTGATTGATCTTGTGCATCTATCCCAATCTTCTCAGGCTCAGTTGAAATGTGAACTATTGATATCTGTGGTATAGGGGTTGATTCAGTTTCCTTATCCTTTGACTTAGATGTTCCTTCATCAGTTCTCTTTTCTTTTGGAACAATCAGTCCAAAAACTTCCTTCCAAATTCTAGTACTCTATTGTACTATCCCTTCAATATAATTCTTCAAAATAGCATAACCTCTCTATTGAGGTAAAAATTTGTGCTTATACTCTTCAACAAATTTTTCTCTCTATTTCTTGGTTAGCTCAGGAATGACTTGAGCTAAAGTGCCTTCCCTCATTTGTCTCTCAGTTGTGAGTGCAAATTCCCACTTGCCAGATAGAAATTCATACAACTCACTTGGCACATTATTTCCTATTGCAGTAGGGGTTAATTTGAAATTACACATCATGTCTAGGAGAGCTTCCTGAACCTTATGTTTGTCTCCTACCTTCAATTTTTCATACCTTATAAACTTGAAACCAGATAACCCTACAAAATTTCTCAATTTTTCACATACCTCATCAATATCTGTAGGTATCTTGAATGATGTTGTTGGTATGTCTCTAGGTTCATCAATTTCTGTCATATCCTTGTCACTTTCTGCATCCAAATGCAGTTTTATTCTTGGTCTCTTAACTTGTAGGCTCGACACAGCCTTTGTTGCAAGTTTAGTCCTCGATCCAGAACTACTTTCTTCAATCTTCTTTGCATAAGATATTGTTTTTTCTATTGGTGATGTGGCAATAGATGCCCTTGTCCTTGGATGATTTGCAATGGGATGGGTAACTCTAGGTTTTTCCTTACTTGGCTTTACCTTTGCTACTGTTGGCCTCTTCCCTTTTGCCTTAGCAGTGACCTCTTCTTTAGATTCACTGACTTTTACTTATTGTTCCTTAGATAAATCTTCTCCTTGTCCATTATATATGTCTAGAGGTGCATCCTTTAGCTCTTCATCACTCGGCAAGCCAAGCATCTTTTTCAGATTTTTCACAATCTTTTTCCTTTTTCTTTCCATGGTTCCTGCCTTAAGATTCATCGAAATCTTTGCCTTAGCTTCATCAAATTTTTTGAATCTTTTAGCTTTAGTATCAATCTCCTCTGCTAGGAGTGTTGTGATAGCTACTGATGCTTCATCTATATTAACTTCATAGGGAAATGTCTCTAGCCATGATACCCTAGGTGTCACAATCTAAATATAGGTGTAGTCTGTATCCACTAAGAAACATATCTCTTCATAGTGCTTGTCCACAAGTGAATTGGGAATTCTGGTCCTCAACCTCATTCTCTTTTTGAATTCCACAAAATAACTTCCCATAATACTATTGAAATTGTTGCCTAATTGCTGAATACATTCACTAAATTGTAAAGTGATGGGTCTGTCCTTCTTCTAGACAATATTTCCTAGTGTAGGAAATGAATTCTATACATAGAAGAATATACACATTAACAAAGAGCCAAACTTACATGATGAGATTTTGGCTTTCCTGATTGATAGTAAGTTCTCAACTAGTTGTGTCAACTGTAGCTTGGCAAGGTCATAGGTGTGATTCTTTTTGACTATCTTCCATGCCTGGTCCATGGTTGTGCAGGGAACACTATCCAGTTGGCTCGACTGATAGAACTTGTGTGCAATCACTCTCACTCCAAAATAAAGTTCCAAGTCTATAATTGTAGAGATAGTCATTCCTCTATTGTTCCAAACAACTCTAGTGTTAGTTTCTATCTCTTCTTTACTTTGGTCTCTCATAGTTCATTTATTGCTGATAAAAGGATACCCAGTAACTCACTGGATAATATCTTTTGTGATCTTTACTGGTCCATTGTCCAGCTACATGCATATTATGAACTCAGCTTAGGACAATTTTAATCCATTCATCCTTGAATTCTATTGGAAAATCTAGGGCATGAATTAACCCTTTGTCAGCTAAATGTCTGAATTCAACTTTCAGAATTCCATTCTCACATAGCTTGTCATAGGAATTTCTCAATTCACTGTTACCCATTTTGCCAATTTTAGCCATGTAACAAGTTCTAACATCATGAATCATAAGTACCTTTGGTGGGATCAATGAGAGGGCTCTGTTCAAATCACTTAGAATTGCATTTTCTGGAACGACATGAAAGTTTGGTGGTGTGAATGCATCACTCCTTACTAGATTAATTTGATTCAGATCCTCCTCCATTCCCTTGACTGGTGCGGAAGAACTTGCAGCCATAATCTCTTGAAGTTAGGGTTAAAAAATGAAGAACAGAGTACCTCGGCAAGAAATCACTTCACACTATTCAAGTTAGGGTTGCTGATGGCATGCTGACAAAATTATCAAAGCAAACTTTGCTAAGATCAAATCTGCTACTTCTTTGATTCCTCTATAAATTCTAAAAAGCATAAGGTAAAAGTGAATAGTAGACTGTTCATCCTTATATAGACTCGAAAGGTCAAGATAGGTAAGAATTAATTATTTTTCCCATTAGGTTAGTGCAAGCCAACTATCATTGGCCAAAAAACACAACTTGCATACCACTCGGCTTACCACACTCAGCCATCACAACTTACTTGGCCAACCAACTCGACACCTATAGTGTAGACAACTCTTCTCGATACCTGTCACAAACATGTCCTGGTACATCTTATCATATGTAGATATAGAATTTGGCATATTTACATATTAGGAACTAATGTAAAATTTAAAATTTGAATGCATTTCCTTACATACCTCTATTGCTCAGTTGGAGATGGTGTGATCACTTGATCCATTGGGTTCACTCCTGCTCGGCTCTATTTTCCTTACCCATGTCTGGTTCATTGGTGCTCTTACTTCTTCAACAGTAGGAGAAGGAACTCTTGTCCTACACTCTCTCTTAGTGTGACATATCTTCAAACAACTAAAATAGACTAAGCTTCCATTCATCCAACTCTCAAATTTCCCTCTGACATGTGTCTTTAAGAAATCTTCAGGTGCATGTCCATATTCTTCACAATAATGACACCGGTGTCTTGTATTATAATCCCAATTATAAGTGTTGCCTCTCTTAGATGCTTTTGTTTGTGTCTTTGATGTCCATTTATATTTAGCATTGGATCTACAATCCCGTGCCTTATGACCATGTTTCTGACACTTGTAATAATAACCATTAAATCTTGGTTTGGGGGGTGCATCACTTGCTTTATCCCAACATTCATGTGATTTATGTCCAAATTTATTGCAATTAAAATAGTAACCATTAAACTTAGGTTTAGGATTGGACTTACCTTTCTTTCTTCGGCAAATGTTTTCTGTATGACCTGGTTTTCCACAATGGTGGCAAACAGGCTTGTTGTGCTTTGTCTTTGCATTCCTCCTTTCACCATTCTTAGATGATTCTCCTTTCTCAGCAGATGTCTTTGGTTCAGTGTGACCTAATCCAAAAGAATCCTTTGACATTCTTGATTCTTCCATCCGATTCTCAAAATGAGTCAAAGCTTCATTAGGTTTATTAAACCTTTCATTAAGTTCCCTCTCAGATCTTAGATCATCTTTCAATTGATTGTTCTCAGGTCTTAGATTTATCATTTCCATATCTTTCCTACTAATCTCCTGATTTGCAAGTAGTAGTTGATTTTCCATGTCAACCTGATTGATTGTCATCATCTGTACATCATGTGTTCTTTCATCAAGTCTGACAAATATCACTCTTTTGTCTTTTTCTGCCATAGTTTTGTCATCTTCACCTTTTTTCTTTTGTTCCAATACTTCACACAGTCTTACTGTCTACATTTCTTGTTCTCTTTTCAAGTTTCTAACTTCTTTACATAGTGCATTTCTCTTTTCCAGTAGATCTGCAATTGTTGCATCGCTCTTAGTAGAATCTTCATTTTGAAATAGATTTGCAGTGTCATGTTCCTGGTAATGAGTATCATTCATTTGTTTGGCCAAATATTTCCTATCTATCAATGATTTCTTCAATTCCTGTCTTTCTATCTCAAGCTAATGTAATGCTAGCTGGATCTCAATCTTCTGATTCTCAATGAATTTTCCCAACTTGTAAACCCCCATCTCAAGATATGTACTCACAAGTTGATTGAAAGCTTTTGTAGGTGAACTATACTCTGATACCAATTTTTGGAAGTACAAGAATGGGAAAGCAAGATACTAAGAGGGCAGGGGGGGGGGGTGAATCAGATCTTAAAAACTTAAACACTTAAAACAAATTGATCCACATTCATACATATATGAAATTAACCTAACATCAGATAGCATCCATAACATCAAATATGTAACTCATAACACATAATTAAATGGTAGCCCAGAAACCCAAATAGATAAAACTGGGTTGGGGATGACACCCACAAAATATTCACTACTGCAGCAATAAAGTGTGCTTGTTAGGGCTACAAAAGTTTGATTGCAATATGCAATCTACCTGGTTAAAGGTCTGTTCTGTTAAGAACTAAAGATCATTACAATCTACCTTGTTAAAGGATTTCAACTTATAGTAAAGTAAGCACTCGGCTAAGCGATTTGAAACTATCTACTAAAACCACTCTATTAAGAGATTTAACCTGATACACGTATTAGAATGTTCCAACTAGTGATCCTTTGTTATGCACTTAGATGTTGATGATGGATCTTCTCTTTTCAATATATTGAGTTGTGCAAAGACACTTATCGAGCACTGTTAGACACCAAGAATAAAGTAGAGGGTTATCAAGTAAGCACAAGTATGTTACCGAGTATTCCAGAGTTGGCATTTCAATTGAATTTAGATACATTGTATCTGGACATCGATCCGGAAGCGTTGTATAGAATTGAATGTAAGCATTAGTTGAATTATAGGGATTCTGGTGCAGGAGCACCCCAAAATTCATCCACTAAAAGCACACCAGTGGACCCAATAATAAATGGTTAGGGTACTGATTGGATCTAGGATCCAATGTCATCAATAAGTCCTAATTGTAAGATAAGGGGACACTGGGTGATGTTATAAACCTAGTTGTCTACCTTGGTCCTTTTGGACAATATTGGGTAAATTAGGCTAGATTGGTCTAGGACATCTAATTAAGGTTGAACATGTTAATTTAAACTTTCAAAGGTCTCTTATGGAGTCTAAACACAAAATTTTTCTAGTTTAGTAACATTAGACAACTTTTGTAAAAAGTTGTCAAATGTTGTCAATGTTGCATAATGCAACTTTTTGTCAAAAAGTGAAAATTTTGAATCCCAACATTCACAACCACCTTTTTTGGTTGGAATTATTTTGGAAATGTATGAAAATGTTCAAAAAAAATTTCTTCATGGTTGGAGTGAACCTCTTGTAAAGTTTTGATATTGAAATCAATAAAATTCAACTATTTTTTTGTAATTTCAGTTGTGTTCTAGATTGTACAGACATGTACAGATCCCAATGCATCACTGAAGGATTCAAAAACTTTGTTTTGTGTCTTATGAGAAGTTTTCAAGTGGTTTTAATTCATGAAGTGCAAGGGAATGAAAGTTATCCAATTTTGATTAGCCACTGGTCACAGGAAGGCCCTAACTAGGGTTTCGAGACAAAATTCATCTTTCCCAGAGACTCCTCCATGGGAAACATTAAGCCTTGGTAGAGAGAAAGGAGAGAGGATTTAATTTAAGAATTTTGTGGCCTTAGATCAGGAGGCAGTCGATGGAGAGATAAAATACTAAATCCTCTGGACAGGCATCTAGATGTGACTATCTAGAATTTGGGTTTTGAAGCACAACTTGGGATAGGGGTGGAATGAAGACCTATATCCTTGGATTTAGTAGTTTTGTGTGATCCCTCAAGTTTTCCAATTGGAAGGATTGGAAATTGAATCAAACTTGAGGCACTTGCTTTGAAAAAGTGACCTAATTGCTCAATTAGGTCTAGGAGGAAATTGTGAACAACAGGAGTTAGGAGATTGGCCAAGAGTCCTAGATTGGAGGGTGTTGTGGGTAAGTGGATTGAAGCATTTTAGGGTGGTTAAGACTTTCTTTGGTGGACTTAAATGTAAGTTTCCTTCATTAATCCATTTTTGCTCCTTGTAGCCCTATATAGGCTTGAGTGTGCAAATTGTGTCTCAGAGTTATGTAGGTGTGGGATTTGTCTTTTATTTCATCTAAATAAAGTGTCTAACCTTGTAGAACCCCTATTTTATCCCTAAATTTATTGGCTCTAGTTGTGGCTTAAGAATACCCTAAGGGTAGTGAAGACTAGAAATTGAATCTAGTTCTTGTATGTGTGGGTTTTGGGAACTCTGACAGAGCCCTAGATTGTATGGTGTATTGAACCTTTGGGAGATCATTTGGTATAGTTTGGGGCTTTGCTAAAAGTGGTATCAGAGAAACTAGTAGATATTTGGAGGAAGACAAGTTGCAACCATTTCAGATGGTGGAGAAGACAGTGAACTTCCAAATAGGATGACCAATGTAGAACTACTGAGAGTGGTGAAGGAACATGATGTAGAAAGGAAGTTGATGAGGCAGGAAATGGAAAGGATTAAAGAACAAGTCAAGAGAGGGAGTAGTGGAAAATTTGGAGTTGAAGAGGAGGGTAGTGAAGAAGAGACCCCTTTGTAGGAGGATGAAGAAGTCCCTATAGAACATAGGCTACTCATGAAGACTTTGAAATCCATGGAGAGGAGGACCATGGACTATAAGCTTGACCTACCTGTCTACAGTGGGAAGATGGATCCAGAAGAAGTCATGGATTGGGTTCATGCACTCACTAGTTTCTTTTACTATGGGGAGATACTAGAGCATTAGAAAGTTAAGATAGTAAAGTCCAAGTTTAAGGGATCTACCCTAACTTGGTGGAACTTCACTCAAGAAGAGAGGGTGAAGATGGATAAGAATCTAGTGGGAACTTGGAAGAAGATGGTGAACTTGGTGAAGGAAGCCTATGTGCCTAAAGACTATGAAATTTAACTTCATAGGAAGAGACCAAGTTTAAGGAAAAAGGAGATGGATATCTCAAGTTATACTAAAGAATTCCATAAACTTACCATGAAATCTAAGTTAGTGGAGCTAGAGAGTGTCAAACTTGCTAGGTATATGCAAGGGCTAAGGATAAACATTCAAGATGAACTAAGTTTTTGTTCCCCTACTACTATCCAACAATGCTATCAATTAGCATTAAAATTTGAGGAGAAGCTCAAGAGGAAGAAAGAGAAAAGTGGAAGAGGCAGAGGCCAAAGAGACTTTGGCAATAGAGGAAGATGAACAAATAGTGGGAGAGGACAAACTCCTAGGAACTTTGGAGAAACCAGTCAAGAGAACTCTTCTGGAGAAAGTAGTTCTAGAGGATCCTATAGAGGGAGAAGAGGAGACTCAGGGGGAAGGTTTCAAGGAAGAATTTTAGAACCTCCAAGGTGTTACAAATGTAACCAACCAGGGCACTTAGCATCCAAGTGTCCAGAGAAGGCAAGTAATCAGGCAGAGAGAAGGGAAAACATGGTTAGGGAAGAAGAGAACCAAGTAGACAATACACATGGGTCTTATGCACCACCTGAGGAAGGAGAATTCCTCATGATGAAGAGGAAATTGTTGAAGGCTCCAAGTATTCAAGAATTCCATCAGAGGAAGAGTCTATTTGGAACCACCTATAATGTTGGAGACAAAGTCTGCAAGATGGTGATTGACAGTGGGTTTACGGACAACCTAGTGTCAAAAGAAGCAGTAATGAAACTGAAGTTGAGAAGGGTTCCACATCCAAACCCTTACAAGATGTCATGGTTCACAAAGAACCAACAGAATATCATAGAGGAGCGAGAATGGGTGGAGTTCCAACTTGGAAAGTACAAAGAAAAAGTTCTCTGTGACATTGTTCCCTTGGATGCCTGTCATTTTCTACTTGGGAGACCTTGGCAGTATGATGTGGAGGCTCACCATGATGGAAGATTGAACACCTATTCAATCAACTAAAAAGAAGAAAAGGTAACCTTCTTACCCCTGTTTGATTTTGTAGAAGAGCAAAAAGATCCTAAATTTTTATTTGTAGGTGAAAAAGAGTTTTTGAAAACTTTGAAAGAAGAAAATACCCCTTGCTATGCCTTAGTTATTTTACCTAAGGATGATAGACCTAAGAAGGTTGAGAAGGAGGCAAAACCTGTGAGAAGAGTAGGCCCTAAAGAAGTAGAAGACCTACTTGAATAATATAGAGATATTATGACAAAGGATTTTCCTAATGAATTGCCCCAAATCAGAGATATAAGCCACAATATAGACTTGATTCCAGGAGAAACTCTACCAAACAAGGAAGCATATAATTTAACCCTAGAGAAAAATAAGGAGATGGAAAAACAGATCCAAGAACTCATAGATAAGGGATTGATAACCAAAAGTCTCAGTCCTTGTGCAGTACCTACTCTTTTGGCTCCTAAGAAGGAAGGCACATGGAGATTGCACACTCACTCTAGAGAAATAAATAGAATCACAATTAGGTATAGGTTTCCTATTCCTAGGATATAGGATCTATTGGATCACTTAGGAGGTGCAAGGTACTATTCCAAGGTGGACTTGAAAAGTGGCTACCACCAAATTAGGATTAGGGAAGGTGGTGAATGGAAAACTACCTTTAAGACCAATGAAGGCTTATATGAGTGGAGAGTGATGCCCTTTGGCCTATCAAATGCTCCTAGCACATTGATGAGGCTCATGAATGAAGTGCTCAAACCATTCCTTGGAAAATTTGTCATAGTGTACCTTGATGACATCCTTATTTTTAGCAAGAATAAGGAGGAACATTTGGAACATCTTAACTTGGTTCTAAAGAGATTGCATAAAGAGAATTTTTTTATAAATTTGGAGAAATGTGTTTTTATGTAGGAAGAGCTTGTGTATTTGGGATTTGTGATCTCAGGAGGGAACATCAAAATGGACCATGAGAAGGTAGAAGCCATCTTGAGTTGGCCTTCTCCTAGGATAATGACTGAAGTTAGGAGTTTTCATGGGCTTGCATCATTTTACAGAAAGTTCATTAGGAATTTCAGTCAGATGTGTGCTCCTATCCTTGAAACCTTTAAGGGTAGACAAAAGTGCAAGTTTGTGTGGAACAAAGATGCAAAAGAAGCTTTCCAAATGATGAAGCAAAAGGTAATGGAGAAACCTATCCTAGTGTTTCCTAATTTTTAGAAGATACTTATTATTGAATGTGATGCTTCTAACCTAGCTATATGGGCTATCTTGAGTTAAGAAGGGAGGCCTATAACCTTTTTCAGTGAGAAATTGAATGAAGCAAAGAGGAAATACTCCTCTTATGACTGAGAACTATATGCCTTATTCCAGTCATTGAAGAAATGGAGGCACTACCTCCTACCAAAGGAATTTGTTGTCATCACAGACAACCAAGCATTGAGTTTCTCAAACAATCAAGAGAAACTAAGCCACAAACATATGAAATGGGTGGAATCAATACAAGCCTACAAATTTTCAATAAAACATAGGAAGGGAGTTGCCAATATGGTGGAAGATGCATTGAGTAGAAGGAATCTAGTAGTGCAATAAATCAAACTTCAAAGTGTAGGGATTGATTCATTGAAGGATATGTATAAAGATGATGATGATTTCAGTGCTATTTATAAAGTGTGTTCTGACTTTTTTGAGGATTATCATGTTGAGTATGCAGGTTACTTGATCCAAAATGGTCTACTATTCAAAGGACACCAGCTATGCATCCCAAAGTGTTCAATGAGGGAGAACAACATTAGAGAGAAGAATACATGCAACATGGGAGGACACTTTGGATTATATAAGACTTTGGAACAGGTGAGAAGATTCTATTATTGGTTAAAGCTTTAGGATGAAGTGAGAAAGATTGCGGAGACAAGTACAATTTTTTAAAGGGCCAAGGGGACATCTAGAAATGCAGGTTTATACCAACCCCTATCTATTCCTACAAGGCCTTGGGAGAGTTGTAGCACAAAATTTGTGATGGGATTTCCTATAACACAAAAAGGGTATGATAGAATATATGTGGTAGTGGACAGGTTTAGTAAAATGGCCCACTTCATCGCTTGTAAAAGTACCAATGATGCATCATCTATTGCAAATCTATTCTTCAAAGAAATTTTGAGGATACATGGCTTACCTCAGACCATTCTGTCTAACGTCAGAGATGTAAATTTTATTGGTCACTTTTGGATGACCTTATGGAAAAGGTTAGGGACCAATCTAAGTTTTAGTTCTTCCTACCATCCACAAACAAATGGGCAGACATAAGTTGTCAACAAGTCACTTGGAAATATACTTAGGTGTCTGACAAAACAATATGGTGATAAGTGGGATTCTATCCTACCCCAAGCACATTTTTCTTTCAATGACTTAGTCAGCATGAACACATGGAAGAGTCCCTTGCAGATTGTGTATGGGAAAATTCCAAGAGGCATCTTGGAACTCAAAGAACTTCCCCCAAATACCCTAGCCAGTGTGCATGGAGAAGAGTTTGCAAAGAGTATGAAATAAATTCATGACTCAATGAGATTGGCACTTGAGAAGAGTGCATAAAAGTATAAACAAGCCAAGGAAAAACATAGGAGGGATTTCAAGTTGTAGGTTGGAGACTTGGTGTGGCAATATTTGAAGAAGGAAAGATTTCCTAAGGGAAAGCACACTAAACTACTCATGAATAAAGTAGGACCATGTCTAGTGTTGAAGAATCATGGGTTAACTACATATTAGATTGAACTACCCTCACACCTTGGTCTCTCCCCTATATTTAATATTTGTGATCTAACCCCCTACAAAGGTGATGTGAATGCAGGTTCTAAAGTGCAGGCAGAAGAACATGAAGAAGATGTTGCAAGGATACCTTCTCATGACCCAAAGAAGCTTGAAAATATCTTGGATACAAAGATCATTAAACAAAAAAGGAATAATGTTTACAAGAAATACTTGGTAAAGTGGCAAGGATTTCCTAAATAATAATTTGTATGGATGGATGAACAAGAGATACATAGGCATGGCTCTATTTTAGAAGACCTCATCTCAAGAGGACTTGAGATCAATGCACCCCAGGAGTATGGTGCAGGAGCACCCCAAAATTTATCCACTACAAGAACACCAGTGGAACCAAGAACAAAGGGTTAGGGTACTGATTTGATCTAGGATCCAATGTCATCAATAAGTCCTAATTGTAAGACAGGGGGACACTAGGTGATGTTATAAACCTAGTTGTCTACCTTAGTCATTTTGGACAATATTGGGTAGATTAGGCTAGAGTGGTCTAGGACATATAATGAAGGTTAAAAATGTTAATTTAACCTTTCTAAGGTTTCTTATGGAGTCTAAAACAAAAATTTGCAAGTTTAGTAACATTAGACAACTTTTGTAAAAAGTTGTCAAATGTTGTCAAAGTTGTTAATGTTGCATAATGCAACTTTTTGTCAAAAAGTGAAAATTTTGAATCCCAACGTTCAAAACCACTTTTTTTAGTTGGAAATGTGTGGGAAATGTATGAAAATATTGAAAAAACCTTACTCCATGGTTGGATTCAACCTATTGTAAAGTTTTGATATTAAAATTAATAAATTCAACTATTTTTCTGTAATTTTAACTATATTCTGGATTGTAAGGACCTATATGGATCCCAATGCATCACTGAAGGATTCAAAATTTTTTTTTGGTGTCTTATGAGAAATTTTAAATTGATTTGAAGTCTTGAACTGCAGGGGAACAAAATGTATCAAATTTTGATTAGCCACTAGTCGCAGGAAGGCCCTAACTAGGGTTTTGAGACAAAATTCCACTTTCCCAGAGATTCCACCATGGGAAAATATAAGGCTTGGTGGAGAGAAAGGAGGGAGGATTAAATTTAAGAATTTTGTGGTCTTAGATAAGGAGGTATTCGATGGAGAGAGAAAACACTAAATCCTCTGGACATGCATCTAGATGTGACTATCCAAAATTTGGATTTTGAAGCACAACTTGGGCTAGGGGTAGAATGAAGACCTAGATCCTTAGATTTAGCAGTTTTGTGTGATCTAAAAAGTTTTCCAATTGGAATTATTGTATATTTAATCAAACTTGAGGCACTTGATTTGGAAAAGTGACCTAATTGCTAAATTAGGTCTACGAGGAAATTGTGAACAATAGGAGTTAGGAGATTGGCTAAGAGTCCTAGCTTGGAGGATATTGTTGGTAACTGGATTGAAGAATTTGAGGGTGGTTAAGACTTTATTTGATGCACTTACGTGTAATTTTCCTTCATTAATCCATTTTTTTTCTCCTTGTAGCCCTATATAGGCTTGAGTGTCAAAATTGTGTCTTAGAGTTGTGTAAGTGTGGGATTTGTCTTTTATTTCATCTAAATAAGGTGTCTAACCTTATAGAACCCCTATGCTATACCTAAATTGATTGGTTATAGTTTTGGCTTAATAATACCCTAAGGGTAGTGAAGAATAGGAATTGAATCTAGTCTTGTATGTGTGGGTTTTGGGAACTCTGATAGAGCCCTAGATTGTATGGTGTATTGAAGGTGTCGTGAACCTTTGGGAGATCATTTGGTATAGTTTGGGGCTCTGATCCAAATTCAAAACACATGATTGAATATGATAACAAGGAAGATCCACCAATGAAGTTTTATAAGGCATACAACATTGGAGATTTAACCAAAGTTTAACCACATAATCTCTACCATTGATTCATGATTCCCTAGATCTGGTTAACCGCCTAAGTCATAGTTAACTACCTGAAAATTGTATAAGAGATCAGTTTGAGGAATGAGAAATTTTGTTGATATTGTTGTTACTGAAGTTGAAGAGTTGATGAAGATGTTGCAAAGAGAAATGAAGGATACATAAGCAGAAGGAAGAAGATCTTATAATAATAAGCTACAAAGTGTAGAATAAGGTAACATATTTATTGAGCATAATGAGTCTGGAGAACATTTGAATGATGCATTCTTATCAGACATTTTTGTACTGAATTGTTTTGTATTCAGAGTAGTAAAAATCCCACTTGTGGGTAGACCCTAACAGGTCTTTATATTTTTTAAATCCTTTAACCAGGTACATCTCTTAGATTAGAGATTGCCAAATCCTCTAACAAGGTATACTGAATAAGTCTTTTGTACTTTTAACTGAGTATAATACTCCTAACAGGGTAAGCTACCAGAAGTAGCTAACATTGTACCTCCATCCGAGCAACCTTTATACTGCAGTAGTGAAGGATTGTGGGTGTCATCCCCACCACATTTTTTTCCTCTAACAAAGGATTTCTGTGTGACCAAAATATTTGTGTTATGTGTTGTGAATTTTAAGATTTGAGTTATTTACTTTATGCTCATTTTATGCAATGTACACAAGTCGGTAATTTATCAGTATGTAGGCTTAAAAGTTTTAAGAGTACTGATTCACCCCTCCCCTCTTAGTACATAGCTTTCCTAAGTTATTCCAACAATTGGTATCAGAGCTCCTCTCTCGAGAAAAAGGGTTTAACCATCTGAGAGTAAAGATCATGGCTATGGAATGTTAGAAGCAATGTAAGAAGATTGATAGTCTTGAGTTTGACTTAGAAAATGCACAAGAGGTGATTGAAGATCTAGAAATAAATTTAGAAAGTCCTTGAAAGTGAGAAAGCAGCTGTGTAGTGAACTGAAATCTGCCCAAGAACATGTTGATACTCTTGAGACAACATCTGAAGGTAGTCTGAGTGATGAAGCTAAATAAGCCATTGTAGAACTCATGGAAAATAAAAAGACACTCATCGAGAAACTAAACTTATCAAAGAAATATCAAGAAGCACAAAGAATAAGGATGAGCTAGATACTTGAATCCAAGAGAGAAGTTGAAGATGCATTAAGATTATCTGAAGAAGATAAAAGAAAGTCTGAGACTAGTATAGCTGAGAAAGAACTTGAGAATCAAGAACTGAAGTGTTAAGTTGAAAGAGTGGCCAGTGAACTGAAATCTAAAAATAGAAGCCAATGAATTACTAAAGATAAGTGATGAAGCTTTGAGATCATTGGATGGACAGATCAAAGGTCAGAAACAAACTAGAGATAAAATTGGACTTGGATTCAATAGTGAGAGCACTAATGAGAAAGGAGAATCATCTAAACAAGCTAAAAATCAAGATACTTCTGCCCCACCAAAGTCAAAGAAGCCTAGTTGCTAGAAATGTGGGAAACCTAGACATACTGCAAATGTATGCAAAAGAAAAAGGGGTAAGTCACCAAGCTCACCTATGTTTGATGGATATTACTATAACTAAAATAAGTATGGGCACTGAGAATTTGAATAATACCAAGAACTATAAACAACACAAGGAAGCCAAAGTTTGATGGCTACTATAATAACTACAACAAGTATGGTCACAAGTCTGAGGAATGCAGATCACAAAGGAGAAATGAAAAATGGGTACCGAACTCACAAAATATGCAAAATAACCAACATAGTACATTTATACCATGGGACTACAACACAAGGATATCATGTTTATTTTATGGAAGGTATGGACACATTTCTGCAAACTGCATGTTACTACATGGAAGGAACAATATGAGATCTTGGAGAAACCATGGAATGACATGTTTCCATTGTCACAAGCTAGGTCACCTTGCCAAAGATTGAAAGTAACAAGGCAAAGATCCTACCAAGGAAGAGACATCTGAGAAATTGAAAGTAAATGTTGAAGAGATGAGAGAGAAGATGAATAGGACATGGAGAAGAAAGACTATGTATGATGGAACATCATTCAAGACAGTTGAGGGCACCGCATCCTCTGGATTGGGTGCAACTAACTCTACCTAATCGACTACAAGATATGTATAGGAACTGCAAAGAAAATATTTAAATCTTAAATCAGTTCCTAGTACATGTGCATAGATCCATATTAGCATACTTAGATGCATTCAGATACATATTGTTGAATTGTTGTTTTATATTCATTCGATGAAAGGAAATGGTAAGGTAATTGGTAAAGAAATTTGGTAAAGCATTAATGGTTAATTTTATGACCATTGGAATCCCTAAACATAGAAAAAGCTATAAATAGAAATTGTCGTCTATTATTGTCACTTACCGTTCTTGAGAGCATTGTAAGAAAAGCTGCAAAGTTAAGTCTTCAAGCAAATTCAAGCGATTGACAAGGTATTCCTAAACTATTTTAATCTTATGTAAGATCAGTTAAGCACATTAGAATATTATTCAGTGTTTTCCTTCTTTTGTTTCCATAATTGAGTTGAGAAAAGAGAAACCCTAAGTGAATCTAGCAGAGAAATTGGAAAGATTGACACATAATCTTAAGAATCCAGTTGTTGTAGAGAATGTTGAACCTGTGAACCCTAAGTACAAATTACCTCCAATAATAGCAATAGAACCTGATAATATGGGAGCTCTAACATCAATTACACCAATGGCTATATTTATCAAAGATGTGTGTGTTCACCTAGTGTAAAGTTGAAGAGATATACGTAGCTGAGATTGATGCGTCATTTTATAAATTGTGTGTGAAAGGAAAGTTGAAGGACTACTAAATTCATTTGGAAACCAAAGGTTTGACACATGCCTTTCCCTTAAAAAATTATTCAAATTAGAGGGGATTTCAATGGTTCTTATCTAATTTCATGACTATTTCATGTGTCTTGAACAACCAGTGAAGATAACAAAAGACGTTTTACACATTGTAACTGGTTACCTGATTCGAGATAAGCCAAAGACTATGAGAAAAATTGAGAAGGATAAATTGAGTGAATTGACCAAGGTAAAATGGGATGGGAGAGGTCTGAATACTTCTACTATTGAAGACCCCAAGTTGAAATTTGCATGTAATGTCATATCCTACCGAGTGTTTCAATCTTCAAGAGTTGATAGTGTACCATGTGGAGCTATAGATTTGGTGTACAAGATTGTGAAGAAGAACATGTAGATTGATATTTGTGAGATTTGTTTGAAGCAATTAGAAGATAATATATGAATACTATAAGGAAAGAAAAGACAAATACTTTGAAGTTTGGATCATTACTGTTATGCATATTTTTCTATTTTCTGAATTTATTCCCATCTATTGTTAATGTTATATGGAGCATTGAGAATCCTATCATATATCAAATAAATGATTACATCCTGAGCCTAGGTGAAAATATTGACATGATAATGAATGATTACTTCCTTAATGTTTAAGCTAAGATGCATAAGAAGTAAAGTATATCACCCCAATTGGTTGAAAAATATCATGACACTATTTGTTTTGAACTGGACACTGATACATGGATTATCAAGGCATTTGAGCCAAGAAGTATCTGGATACAACCTATGGGATATGAGGTGGACACAAACATTAAATATCAACAAATTGAGGCTATGTTAGCAAAGCCTACTGACAAAAGAGCCAAAAGATATGGCACTTATGAAGATGTTAAAGAGAAGTGAAAACATGAAATCTTAATACCTAAATCCCAAAGGAGGACATATAAAATGATTGAGAAATTGTCAAAGGATCTCGGAGTTGATGAAGAAGTAGATGAGGTTGGACCCTTTGACACAAGGAAAGAAGCCACTAGCAATGAAAGCCTCACCGAGTACTACTACTACTAGACAAAACACAAGGTCCACAACTATACCGAGAGAAAAAAGGAAATCAGAAGCATAAGAGCCATAAGATATAACATATGTGAGAAGCAATAATGATACCATTTAGAAAAGGAGACAATTGAACTTGAAAGAAGATAGTGAGATAGATACTGAAGATCTAAGAAAACATAAGAATGTAAGCACATGCCTAATGAAAATGACTCTAGATGAGGCACTTGAGTTACTTAAGAAGAAAGGAGGAATTTCAAGAATCAGATGCATGAAGTATGACAACCAGAATGAAGAAGGTAAAGCCAACATAGAAGAGGCAATTTTTTTTACTTTGTATAAGTTTAAACTTGCATGGACTGAAGTTGTTGATGATATACCTACTGAATTGTATAGAAAAATTGATGCTAGATGGAAATATGCATTGAATATTGAGACAAAAATGAGTAAAAGATCCCAAATTCTAGCTCAACCCACAATGTTTGTATCTGAGATAGATGAGACAATGAAGACCTACTCTAATCATTTTCTTATTAAAGGTATATCCTTAAGGATCATGCTTGGAGAGTTAAAGAAAGTACAAAATGAGACTGATGACCAATGTAGAAATATTATTTCTATATACATGGAAGATAAGGTAGGAAGAGATCAAGCTACCAAAGAGCAAGGCAAGGACAATCCTATTGATCTTATATTGCATAAAGATGAAATATTTATTGAAGATATCATAGAGAAGGGCCCTACCACTGAAATTGCCAAAGATGAAGTTATAATTATAGAAAAGGAAACATAGACTGAACAAATTGATATAGTTGGGTTTTCTGATGCAAAACTATTAGAGGAAGTTCTAGAATAAGTCAACGAATATTTAGATGTTGACATCAACATGTCTAATGTTGCAGTGGATACTGAGGAGAGAGGCACAAAACCACGTAAGGATAAAGAAAAAGGAGAAATTAAGGAGCCTAAGGCCACCAAGCCTAACACATTATAGTACACCAAGGCACCTTTTACTAAGAACACCACACCACAAGAAGAGCGAGTCAGTGAACTTCCAAAGGATCAAGGAAAGGACAAGACCGGGGACAAACAAACAAAAGAAAAGATAGAAGAAGGGACAAAATAGAAGATATAAGATAATACCAAAGAAAAGAAAGAGGAGTCACCAACAACTAAAGGTAAAGACAAGAAAGTAGAAATGAAAGATGAAAGTGTATTTGATGCTATAGAGACCACTTCAGATGCATTAAAATTGTCTACTGGTGAAAGTATGTTGATCAAGAAGAAGAAATCAAAGAAGAGGAAACATGTAGATATGAGAAAACCCATCATATTACCTAAATTTGACCTATCTACTATGGATCCTGATGACATGACAACTCGTATGCATAATTGGTGATAATTAAGGCACTCCAAAATAAATTATTTCAGAAGAAAAGAGAAACCACTATATTGGAAGATGTCAAAGAAGTACTAAATGAGATTTTACTAGATGCTACTATAAATGAGGAGGCAAGTATTCTTAATCAAGTAGAATATTTAATTCAACAAGTGCGAGAACCGAACATAGACACAATCAACTATATGATGAAAACTCATCAGAAGAGCATGGAACAAAAACTATTAGAAGAAATTTTGAAGAACATTGTACTTGACAAGGTATCTCTTTTTGAAGCATGCACTGACATAGAGAACAAGTTGTCTGATATTCTTTTTTATTTCAGAAATTTTGTTCCATCTCACTATTCATTAAGGATATCAAAGAAAAAGAGGAATCTCTTGAATAAGAGCTGACCGAGAAACTGAAGAACATATCAACCAAACCTGGATCTCTACAAGACTATCACTCAAAGGTCAAATAGTTAATGGGAAGGAAAAAAGAGCTAATAAATGAAGAATACAAAATAAGGATGAAACTCCTTGAGCTGCAAGAAACTCTTATTCCCCACTTGGAGTCAATGTGGAATCATTTGAAGAAAGCCAAAGATTTAGGTGCTTCTCTCGATTGCAGTTCATTGGATACTATCACTGGTATGACAACTGATGTTGCTACATATATTTTTGTAATGAAAACACTGAAGGATACATGGGAGGAAGCCCTAGCTGATGCAAATACCAACTTTAAACACATTTTTGATCAGATATCTCTGGAAGATAAGAATAAGTAAGTATTGTTTTGGCATGTTTGTCAAAGAAGGGGGATATATAAGGATAGTTATGTAAAGGGAGATATATAGGGATATAAATATGTATGAATAGATATTTATGTTTACATAAGGGAGATATAAGTAGTAAAATTTTGAGGAGAACTATCAAAGGGGGAGGCATAAGGATTTTTGTAGTTTTGAAAATTTTGATGACTTTGAAGTTTTTCACAAAATGCCAAACTAATGTCAAACGGGGAGATTGTTACTCCTAAAGTGATTGTGTTGTCATTAGTTTTATGCAAAGTCACATCGGTGAATGCAACCAAAGTAGGCAAGTCAATATAATGGAGGAGACATAGTTGGTAAAGGCAACCAAGATAACCACCAAGCACTAATTAAGCTACATATACCGAGTCATGCAAAGATAGTTACTAAGAACTCTTAGACACCGAAAAGAAAGTACAAAGTTACCAAGCAAGAACAAGTATGTTAACGAGCATTCTAGAGCTGAAATTTCAATTGAATTTAGATACTCTATATCTGGACATCGAGCCAGAACCGTTGCGCAAAACTCAAGGTAAGCGTTAGTTGAATCATTGGGATTCCAAACACATGATTGAACATGATCACGAGGCAGATCCACCAATGAATTTTTAGAACAAATGTGCCATTGGAGATGTAACCAAATTTTAACCACTTAATCTCTACCATTGATTCATGGCTCCCTACTTCTATTTAACCGCCTAAGTCATGATTAGCCACCTAAGTCATGATTAACCACCTGAAAATTACATAAGAGAGCAGTTTGAGGAATGAGAAAGTTTGTTGATGTTGTTGTTATTGAAGTTGAAGATTTGATGAATATGTTGCAAATAGAAATGAAGGAGAAATAAGCCGAAGGAAGCATAACTTATAATACTAAGCTAATGAGTGCATAATAAGGTAACAAGGTTATTAAGCATAATGATTCTAGATAACATTTGAATGATGCATTCTTATTAGGCATTTTTGTACTAAATTTTGTTGTATTTAGAGTAGTACAAATCCCACTTGTGGGTAGGCCCTAACAGGTCTTTATATTTGGTAAATCCTTTAACTAGGTACATCTCTCAGATTAGAGATTCTCAAATCCTTTAACAAGGTAGACTGAATAAGTCTTTTGTACTTTTAACTGAGTATAATACTCCTAACAGGGCAAGCTACCAGAAGTAGCTAGCATTGTAGCTCTAACCGAGCAACCTTTACACTACAGAAGTGAAGGATTGTGGGTGTCATCCCAACCATATTTTTTCCTCTAACAAAGGATTTCTGCGTGACCAAAATATTTGTGTTATGTGTTGCAGATTTTATGGTTTTTGTTATTTAATTTATGTTCATTTTATGTAATGTAATCAACTCGGTAATTGATTAGTATGTATGCTTAAAAGTTTTAAGGGTACTGATTCACCCCTCCCCTCTTAGTACATAAATTTCCTAAGTTATACCAACAATATATATATAAATATATATATATATATATATGTGTGTGTGTGTGTGTGTGTGTGTGTGTGTGTGTGTGTACATGAATATATTAAAAATAATAAATAATGTAAAATGAGAC
>MU225064.1:907529-922435 GCA_018584345.1 Thuja plicata
CTCTAAATTAAGTTTGCATGCTTGAATAAAAGTAAACAACAATATTAGCTAAATGAGAGAATGCTAAATAAAAATGCAGTATAATAACTTTAACAAAAAATTAGGATCCTTTGTGAGGGAAAAGAGTTTCTCTTTTATAGAAATCTCTCTCGAATCGACGGTCAAGATTGAACAAAAAGAGTGGCTCAGATTTGATTGAAGAAGCACAATCCATGTGCAAGTGATTAGATTGGTCAAGAGAGTTAGTTGACTAAACTGACTGATCAGTTGTTTTGGAAACTTCCATATTCAGTTTTCAGTTAACTGAAATGTTTCTAAAATGATAATCGGTGGAGAATCAGTTAACTGAGTGGAACTGGATTGTTTCCATTTGGATAAATCAGTTAACTAGATTTGATGATGTCATACACATTTTTAATAATTAAACTAATTTTGAATGCACATTTATGATTTTATAATTAATTTAATCCCTCTTTTATTTAATTGACAATTTTGTAGTTTTTTATTTAATTAATATGTCATAATATCAATTAAATAATTAACATAATATTTATTTTCCAATGTAATGTGATTTTAGGAATTAATTAACTAATCAAGTAAGATGAATAATTAGGACCTAGGTTTTAGGTCAAATCAATTCGAATTTGATAATTGCCTATTTGATTTAGGACTTAGGTTTAATCAAGATTAGGGTTTCTTGATTAATTGTTGAGAGTGGGGGTCTAGGGTTTATGTGACCACTTTTAGGTGATTACAGAACCCAAGCAGAGTCACCTAATGGAAATCAAGAGGATATTTAGATATCTAAAAGGAACTATAGACTATGGCTTATGGTATCCTAAATGAGAGAATGTAAAGCTTCATGTGTATACAGATGCAGATTGGGCAGGTTGTATTGATGAAAGGAAGAGCACTTTAGGAGGAGTAGTATACCTTGGAGACAGGTTGGTTTCTTGGATAAGCAAGAAGAAGAACTGTATTTCTTAGTCAACAGCAGAAGTTGAATATGTTGCAGCAACACTGAATTGTTCAACTATGGTTTGGATCAAGCAGATAGTTAAAGACTTTGGCATTCAGGTTGATTATCCTATTGTTATTCATTGTGATAATACTAGCACTATCAACATGTCCAAGAACCCTATGATGCACACAAAGACAAAACACATAGAGATCAAGTACCATTTCTTAAGAGAAAAAGTTGCAGACAAAGAATTTAAATTGGACTATACGAACACCAAAGAATAGTTGGCAGATATTTTCACAAAGCCCTTATCAAATGATACTTTTGAGTATCTCAGGGAGAAGTTGGGATTAATTTCCTCTCCTAAGTTTGTTTAGAAGAAGTAGAAAAGACATCAGTCATTAAGTGACTGATGAATGGTTGACTACTCTACTTCTGGAGTAGTACCTGTACCTAAAAGACTATGGCACCCTTTTCCATTGATGTCAAAGGGGGAGTATATAGTAAGGAGGAGTATGTACTAAGGGGGAGCATATACTACGGGGGAGTATATAGATGGAATAAAAACACAGATAGAGGAACTATAGCAGTTTAGAGAAATCTTTGATGAGGATATTGAGAAGTTTCTAAAAGATAGAAGACACCATGAATAGAAGATTTTTTTGGTATCATATGTTGCCATCAATGTCAAATGGGGAGATTGTTGGAGATTTGTTTCTGAGCAGTTGATGGATTGTATGTTTGTCATTGATGACAACATATAATACATAGTATTAATTCTATATGTACTTATCAGAATGATAATATGAAGACTTGCGTGGATAGATACATGTTGTTGACATGTTTATTATGTTATTTTCATACATGCAAACCCAGATATGATGTTTCAGTAAAGTTATGTAATTCTGTTATTGGCAATTACAGTTCTGGAAGTGTAACAGTTTAGGGCCAACATATATTTCATGTTTCTTGATTTGCGCCTATCTTCTGTATATGCCTGTGTATATTCATGTTTAGTTATGAGCTGATGATATTAATCCAAAGACGCCAAACGTGTTTCAAGAAGATTACAAAGCTAGAGTAAAATTGGTGAGGCCGACTTAGTGAAGCATTGCGTCTATTTGGTTTATACTTGCATGGTTATAATTATGCTTGTGTGCTTAGTAGAGATGACAAGAATGTTATGAAGAGTTATCTTATAGGTCCCATGATCTCATACTATGAGGAAGATACTTATAACAAGTCAAAGGTGACACGCTAAGTGTGAATGACACGAAAAGATAAGAAAGATGTACAGAGAAGATTATTAGATTTGGTTCATTCATCAAGAATCTATGTGAAGAAGAAGTGAAAGATTGCAATACACTGGAACTGATCAAGACAGCAGGTCTACTCTACAGTTTATCATCAGATATAGTGCATATCTGTTATTCAGAAGGTTGTAGCCTTCACCATCAAGCAGTGAGCTTTTGGACAGTGAGTCCACCACCCCTAACAGGGTTATTTGTAAAAGACTCCTAACAGGGTTCGACCCTTAACCAGGTCACTATACTTATTGCATTGTATTGTAAAACTCCTAATAGGGTTGAAATATCTTCTAACAAGGATTGCTACAAACATGTATAGTTAATTGTGGGTGCTAATTCCCACCGGGGTTTTTACCATTTGGTTTCCCCACAATCAAATTGTGTGTTGAGTACTGTGTTATCTGATTAAGAATTTACTTTGTTGTATTCTAAATTTATAGAAGTAAAAAGAACTGAAGTTACTGATAACTGATTCACCCCCCCTCTCATTTATCCTTTGGACTATTCTAATAGTATGAAGTCGAATAGTTGGGGGAAAACTGAAACCTGTAAACCATTTCGCAAGTTGGGATGAGAGGCTGACTTGCTGAAAATGCATGAAGTCGGGTTGTTGGAGGGAAACTACAACCTTTAAACCAATTCAAAAGTTGGGAAGGGAGCCTAAATTGTTGACAATGCATGATGTCGGGTAGTCAGAGGGAAAAGTATAAACCTGAACTTTCATACATAGTTTATGATCACCACTATGAAAGTAATTGGGACAATCTGTGCTCAAACAAAAGATTTACAAAAAGAAAGTAAACTCACTAAAAAAACTACACAATATTATTGGGTGATGCAAGAATTCTCTTACACCCTAGATGCTCCTGCATCAATATCTGCAACAATAAATGTCTTAGAGAGGTTGAGATAGTTGTAGTTATCTTGTGGACTAATTGAGCATGTAGGACTTTTAATGTGTCAACTTTGTGAGATGACACATGTTAATTATCTACTATTTATCTATGTAAGTAGTTAATACTATTAAAGTAAAGTTAATTTTAGTTATAATATATGATTACATTATGGTCTATCAAACTAGATATAAATGCATTATGATATTCTTTGTTTATTTATAGATGGTTTAATAATGTTCTATCATGTACATTTTCTTAGATTCTTAGAATTTTATTAATGTAGAATTGTAACTAGACCATTGAAAAATTGTATGTGAATACAAATATTTGTATTTATAATACTTAAGACCAATTTTACATTTTGAATTAATTACTAATGAATTAATACACTAGTCCTCTTCTGAGGAATGATCATCTTTATAATACATTTATCACTTGAATAATCTCCTACCAATTTGTTTAAACTTAATAATGCTTAGCTCTTAAAACATACAAATTAATTATGACCTCAATAATATATGCTCTAAAATCTATTCGAACCAAGCAATTTTATAAAGATAAATTATTTGAGATTTAAGATTTCATAGATTATACATGATGGAAGAAGTTCTTTTTTTACTAGTGTGTTTGGAAATATTAATTTTGTTTTAATTTTTTCATATAAAACTTTTGAGTATCGTTATGCATAGGATGTGAAATAGAAAAAAATAGATGTTAAATTTGTCTTTATAATTCAATAATAGAAATGACTACTGTAATTTCAGACATCATATATAATAAAATTGCACCTACTGATACCTAACCTCCAAATTAAACATGAGAAAGTCATTGAAGAGCGAATCAAATATGATATAATCTACCTTCAACCATATTAAAGTGTTCACATTAGTCTAGACAATAAAGGAGATATTATGACCCATCCATTGTCATGCTAAGTCCCTTTTCCATGGACAATAAACTTGCTAAGTGAGCCTGAAAAACTTCAACTAGTGAAGCCCAACCACCTTAAAAGTGACATGACTGAGCAAACAAGCCTTCTTTTATAAAGAATACTTTGTGAGAATGGAGTTTAGCTCCTTATAAGACCACTAAATCAAGATTCTATACAATCTGAACTTAAAGGGAAAAGATAGGAGATCAAATATTATAAGATGCTACAAACTAGTAGGTAGATGTAGCCCACAATGAAGCATCAAATCCTCCTCGTACATCCACTTCTTTGCCGTGGTTTTGACACGATCATTTAAGCTAGGCATCATAATGTACCCAATCTTATGCATTGTGTCTTTTGTTGTGTCATGTTAATTGTGTCTTTTGTTGTGTCATGTTTTACAATGGTCTCACTTTTTGTTCTTAAAATTATATTAAAATACTCCTACATCAATACAAAGTATAAAGACTGATAGCTAACAAACTTACGTCCTTTTAGAGCACAAAATTCTCATTTTTTGTGAAGTTGTGTCTGAGATTGATTACAAAATTCTGATCAGCCGACATGCTTGCATGTGGCCCATATACCGAAAGGTTTTTGAGAGCATCGATATGGAGAAACATACGTACCATGTCGTGACGCTTTAAAATGCAAGTGTAAGAAACTCTGGAACAACAAATATGGGCAAAGCAAATATCACATGGCCGGGTCTATTCCGCTGAGATGGAATATGTATATAAATTACATTAGCTTTACACAGACTCTGAAATATCCTGCCTTTATCCAGGCATGCAGTCCCCACCATCCTCTCTTTTACCTCAAACGCATAAAAGTACCATCTAAAGCCAACAAAAAGCTCTAAATTATTGCTGAGGAATAAGCTGAGTTTCCTCCCAAAACAAGAATACAGTACTTCTTTTCGAAAATAGATGTTCATATCCTTATCATGCAACAATTATTGAGAGCAATTAAGACTGGTTTTGGTAAGAAAGTACCATGAAATCCTGTTCACTGAAAGCAACTGAACAGCAGCTTCTGTGAACAGCTAGCGCAAAATAAGCGGGCTTTTCATCTGATGAAGCGAAAAAGTGAAACTATTGTTTTCCTGCTTATGCTAAGAAATATAGGGCGTAGAAATAAACAACAGCAAAAAGTGAAACTATTGTTTTCCTGCTTATGCTAAGAAATATAGGGCATAGAAATAAACAACAGGAAAAAGTGAAACTATTGTTTTCCTGCTTATGCTAAGAAATATAGGGCATAGAAATAAACAACAGGAAAAAGTGTTTCCAGGACCACTAAATTTTAAATGGGAAATATTTTTTTGCGTATACATGAGTGCAGTCAGAATGTGGTGTTGGGCTTGTTTTTGGAGGGCAATCAACTTGTCTCCCGACATTATATAGGAAAACTGAAACCAATATTTTCTGGTGTTTACTTTAATGTTCCTTTTGTTTCCAAAAAGAAAAGTTTACTTTCTGATGCTCTTAATGCCTGTTATTTTCATGCAGGTGTTACGGTCATTTTGCTTAGAAACCACAATATATTCTTCGCTTGGCAGCTTCTTGCACTGATTCTTTTTGTAAGAACTAGTGGTGGAGATACTCCATTCCCTCTGAACTGGAAGGCATTTTCTCTAGCTTCCTAAGATTAATAACTATTTTCTCAAGGGAACCCTAATTATTTTTCATTTAACTAGCTAACATTGAAGTGGATTCTTAATTTAGTTATTTGCATTGAGTTTGCGTTGTGGAATTTATCAGGAGTCAATGAAGGCCTTGTTGCTTAAGTTTAAATTGTATATCAAGAGGAGTGGTAAGTTGGACAAACAACCATCCCCACCGGTTCTGGTACATGATGGTGAATATCTCTAATTTCTGATTGTATATATCTTTTAAGATATTTTAATTTTAAAAATTGTATTTATAGTGGATGACTTTTATATCAGATATCATCATCCTCAACAATTGTGTTCAACCAATAGAAATACAATTCTTTGACAATTTCATAATATTTAATGGACACCTTCTTTGTAGAATTATCTTATGGTGATTTTTAAAACTCTTTTTTGCATTACATGTCTAAATGATCAAAAAGTCAATAGCATTATTACATCTTATCTCTCTCAAAATATGGTAAATAGTTGTCTTGTCCTTTTATGGGTAAAATTTTAACTTTGATCACTGAATAATGTGATGTTTAAGAATATCCTTAAATTTATTTATAATTGTCTACTATGCTTTTGTATATAATGGTAAAAAATGTATACATGTGTCTCTTTTTTAATTGTATTTTAGGTTTAATTTGATTAGAATGTTCTTATTGCAATGATTAGTCTCCAAATAACATTGATTTCAATTCATGATGTCACCACATCCAAATTTAAATATTATTCCTCTCTATAGATTGATCTTGACCAATAGATTCCCCAATTTCAAGAATTTAATAAAATTTCATAAGCACACTTGACATAGATCATTTCTACAATCATGGATTTTATCTTAAACTTGTCAAATTTAAATCAATCCAATTGAATTTCTCTAATTAGCTAATTTGAGCCAACTTAGCACATAATTTTATCAACTTAGTTTCTATGTTGTTGAACTTAAGACATTCATTCACGTGTTTTCAATTATTGGAGATTGACTAGAATATTTCAGAGTTATCAAGGGGGTGATCACAAAGATGTTAATTGTAGTGCCATTATTAGAACATCATATATACATCATATTAGACCTATTATGCACACGCTTCTTGTTCTTGATCCTTTTCCCAAAGTCATTGAATAGTTCATCCTATATGCCTTATTGATAAGTAGATGCCATTTAAAATATAGAAAAATCTACGAATGTGTTTGCTAAAGTTACTATAGTACCCCAATCAAGCTACTCGTTACTTCTCAATAAAAAATGTTTGTAATATCCTTAAATAATGATTTTATTGTTTATTTAATACAATTAGTGTTATTTGAATTTTTTCCAGGTCAGTTGATTTTCTAAGTAATAAGACTTCAATTAATTAATTTCAATCATTAAGATACAAATTATTTGATCATCCAACTAGTAAATGCATGCCTACTACCAAGATTCAAATAAATCATCAAGTTTTATTTGGAGCCAACTACTACTTCAAACTCTTATAATCAATCCATTTTTTAGTCTACTAACCTATCTTGCATTATCATATTTTTAAGCCAAATTTAATTTTCATTCTAAATATATATGTCATATTTGAGAAATCAAAGTACACATTTCTAGATGACAATTAATTCTAATTTCAATGCTTTAAATTACTTATTTTAGTGGGATTCACTAAGAAACATGGAATTCATTACAACTAGTCCTACAATGGCTTTTATCATATAGAATCCAAGATTGTCTTGTTTAGAACTACACTAGGTATAATAATTTACTCAATTGAGTAGGAGTTCAAAGGTACAATGCTCCTCAAAGATGTGTTTATCATGTGATTGGATAATAGCTGCAAATAACTTATAAAATATGATTATTTGTATTCATGACTAAAATCAAGCTAAGATTTTACAGTGCACTCTACTAGGATTGAATTCTCTATAAATTTCTAATTGGATCTTTCATATGCAAATCATGACAGCGGCCCTATTTCAATGATAAGATTACATTAGATGTTATCCTTAGGGTTGTTTATGTAGTTTGTTTCTCTTCTATTAAGAATAATTTAGTGGAGGTTTTTAAAGATTTGAAATAGATCCTATTGGTCATATGGAAAATGATAGTGAACCATTTTTAACAAGTTGGGCCATTACTCATGGTTTGATAAACTTGTTGGGTGGTCCCAAAATACTATGTTCCGAAATGAACATTCTAAATTTTTTTTTTTATTTCAGACACCTATAGCTGCAAAATGATTAAGAATTTGAAAATAATGAAAACCGGTGACATTTAGCACTTTGTTTGTAATTTCTAAATATATTTAAACAAAAAAATGGAATTGTTTTGTATTCATTTTTCCTTCTCCTTCAAAAACTAGTTTGTATAAAAAATCAACATGTATCCTGAGACCTATTAATACATACAATGACCCCTTAGGACTAGTCAAGATAACTAGTACCCCTTAAGACATTATAGGAAAAATTAATGTAATTATATATCCTATGACTCATTCAAATCAATTAATATATCTTAGGATATCGTAGGACCATTAATACATCTCACATGACTCATTAATACATATGATAACCCCTTAGGACCACCCAAGGCACTTAGGTCTTTTTAGACTATTAATGTCCTCTTAACACCCTCTCTCTCTTTCTAGATCTACCCTTAACTCTCTCTATCCCCATGCCTTAATTCTCTCTCTTTCTCTCAAGTGTCTTTTTAGTCAATTTTTAGTCTCTTTATATGTCTTTTCAAGTCTATTTACTATATTTATGGTCTTTTTACTCTAGATTTAGGTATCTATATAGTCATTTTACTCTATAAATTATGTCTTTTTACTCTATTCATATGTTCTCCTTATATATCTTGATTTTTAGCACCCCATCCCCTTAATAGAAACTCTCTCTCTCTCTCTCTCTCTCTCTCTCTCTCTCTCTCTCTCTCTCTCTCTCTCTCTCTCTCTCTCTCTCTCTCTCTCTCTCTCTCTCTCTCTCTCTCTCTACTATATTTGTAGTCTTTTTACAATAGATTTAGGTATCTTTATAGTTTCTTTTACTCTATTTAGGTCTTTTTATTCTACTCACATGCCCTCTTTATATGTCTCTATTTTTTAGTTTTCTCTGATTTTTTTTCTTTTATGTGTGTATCTTGCAATCAACAAGTACAAGATGAATTTGAATCTTAGGCAGGAGGGTCAACCCAATTTGAAGAAAAATATGTTGGAGAAGGGTCAAGATCACTTCCTACATAAGCTCAAGAAATGGATGTTCTAGAGAAGGGTTAGGATCACTTCCTCCTACTAGTATGGATGTGTTGGTGCCCAAAAATGATGGATCACTTTTGGCCAACTGACAGGTATAATGGTGATGCACCACTTGATACCTCTACAATTTTGGCTTAATCAAGCCAAGGCTGGTAGGCCTGATTTCACTTTGAACTATCAAATTTTCTATGACGCACAACTGCATACACAAACAAACAAAGCTCCTCCCAAGGTGGTGAATGATCCTAGGAGGAAAACAATGAATCTCCTGATAATTTTTATTTTAAAACTTAACTAAACTGATAATCACTAAGATCCTAGTTGTAAGGTTTTGAAATAAAAGTTTTAATAATCTAAAAACTACAAAGCATGAACCAATATAACAATTTTCAAATAATGATTAGATCAGTGCCTTCTAAAAACTTGGGCTATAGAGTCAGAAAATTCTCAATCCTACGTACAATTGGAGACAGATTTAAAAACTTACTTTTAATAAAGCAATACTATCACTTGAAAGGCTTCCACTTGACTTATAATTCAAATCAATCTATACAGCTAATCATATCAAATTTAATTCAAATTAAGAGACCGATAAAAACAAGAGAAGACACATGGATCTTTTAATTGATATTTAAACTATATATATTAATTTTGAATTATGATACTCAGGGAATTCAACACAATGAAACACTCTATAAAATAGAATATCTGAAAGACTAATTGAAAACATATAACTTATAACCATAAATAAAAATAAGAGCACTTATCTTTATTGATACTAAAAAAATAGTACATTAAAGTTAATGTTGCAATTGTGATCAAATTCTATTATACAATGTGCTTCTCCTTTTATGATTACATTTTACACCACATATATATATGTGGTTGAATAGTTTTCATGCCCCTTTCGGGTGAAAAGACATCATTTTTCATTAAAATTTAGAAAACACTTTTGAGAAAAAACTAATCAACTAACTAACTAATAATTACCTATCTTTTGGATTTGGATTTGGTCAAAAATCCAAATCAGATTGTACGAACTTAAGATTTTTACTGGAGATAGGAAATTTGATTTTCCGAACTGGGTCATTTTTAGATTTTCAATATTGGATCGTTTTCATTCTCTATTGACATTATCTTTATAGCAGGTCGAAATTCCACCATCTCTAAAACCTTCGCTTGCAACATTTTGATTATTCCTATTACAGAGCTTCTTTTCCTAATCCCTCAAATTTAATTGAAAATTAATATGTTTTTTTTATCCCATTTCATGTACTTCATCATATCATCAATTATTGGGCATGGAGTTTACGATGCAATTTTTAGAGTTTTATCACTATATAGGAATCCAAATTTTGCCAAAAATTTAGAGCTCCAACAGGATGAATAAATAAATATGGATCAAACTGTAAAGAGAATAATTAATTATAGAAAGATAGATCATTTACTTGAAATGGATGTGGAAAAATTGAGATCACTTGCTAAACAACCTTGTTACACTAAGAAGAGGCGAATAATATGACAACAAGGGAAATAATGGCTAAATTTGATAATCTTGAAACACTTGAACAAGCCCAATTGCTTTCAATTGTACTTATACAAAAATAATTGCAAGAGTCATTAAAATTTTTGGGTATATTCCCAACATAAAAAAAGAGAAAATTTTCTAGTGTGCAAAATGATATCCTTGAAAATTTTAAGAAAGGTTTGGTCTCTGTAGAAAAGTGATCTCAATCTAAAGATAAGACCATTACAAGAAGAGTGATTTTGACTTACCTTGTACGTAACAATATGCCCCCAATAAGCCAAATCTCTTTAGTTTCATCTGAGATAGGTTTTGTATGCACCCTAAAATTGTCGCCTAGACTTTGGGCCCCATTTATCATTTTATCAATTTATCAAATTTCTGAATCAATGCTTTGGAACATTTTCAATTCAAATCAATTTTCTTGATCAAATTATAATTAATTCAATTATTTCAATCTTTCCTAAGGTTTGATCATTTTTATCTAGTTGAAAGATTTAATTTTCTTTTTAATTAAATAAAATTTATCTTATTTAATTAAAATATGTAATTTCCCTTTTAATTGAATGAAATTTATCTTATTTAATTAAAGTAAATTTCTCTCTTTTAATTAAATAAAATTCCTCTTATTTAATTAAATTCAATTTCCCTCATTTAATTAAATAAAATTCTTCTAATTTATTTAATTATAAAGAGAACCCCTCTTTTAATTAAATAAATAAAAATCCCCACTTAAAGCACTTTATTTGTTGAAAAAGGAAATAAATTAAAGAGAAATAAATTTGTCCTATGGTGAAAACCACTCCCTTGTGGTTCCTTGGATAGGTACCATGATGAAAACCTAGCAATCAGGCATCATGCGTAGTTCTTCTACATCTTTCATGCATTCTGTATTCTCTCTTTGATCTTGACAATGTTGATCTATACACGAACATTTGGGCTATCTTGTGAGCTATCTTACGATGATCTTACTTTCATTCCTTTCATGTTTAGCCTTCATCTCTATCTTCCTCCATTCATTTTTGCCTATCACTATCCTTTTCCCCTTTGGTCTTGATCTGTAAAAGAAAAGGTAAAACACGATGCTATGAAGCCTCTTGACATTTCTACTCCTTAGGACTACATCCTTTCCTGCTCTTGCATTACACTTTTGTGACTTATCCTATGCTTGCCTTTCATTCTTGTCCAAATGTGCTTTACATGATGTTTCATTTCTTTTCCCTAGCTTGGGTTCTCTTGAGGAGTTTGCCTTTGAGGATTTCTTCCCTTCATTCTCCTTCATTCTCATGTCTTCAATCTCTTCCACCAGCTTGCTAATCCCTCTTGTCCTCCACCTTGCTAAGAATTGGGACTGCGTGATGTGATCTTGCTTGGGAGTTTGATGCCCATTCTGTCTGGGGGCATCATTTGTACATAATTATTGATCCTGAAAAAATTCAAAAAAATGATATATTGTTAAAAATTCAAAACAATTGGAAAATGTCCTGAAAAAATGATCATCTTAGTGAAAACCTAGCAATGGACGCTTTGATGTATCTCCAAAAAAATTATATATTTCAAAAAAATACAAAAAAATCAAAAAATTTAAAAAAATAGAAAAGTGCCTTGGTGAAAACCTGGAAACAGGCGCCTTGGTAGTAAAAATTCAAAAAAATTATAAAAAGTCCTAAAAAAAAAGAAGAAAAAAATAAAAATAAATAAAAATGAAAAAATTGTAATAAAATCTAAGTGGTGAAAACTTGGAAACAGGCGCTGCTTGAGGCCTTTGCACCCCTATTTCTAAGCGCGTGTCCTCGACACTTGGCCTTTCTCCATCATGCCTTGTCCTTTTTGCCTTGGTCTGGAATTGGTCTTTGTCTTTGTCTAGGGGGCATAACTATATTAGCTTTGGTCTCTTGGATGCATTAGTCTATAGGACATCTCACAAACGGTGTTTTTCAACACCACCCCAACTGTATTTTTTAATACAACCCCTAATATTGAGTGTTTTTCAACACTTAGCAGTTTGGTCTTACCCTGTTTTGTCATGTGGTCTTACCTGCTTGCAAGCATTCGATCCTTATCCTTAGAACTCAGTATCAGTTAACACACTTATATTTTTAATCACAACACTTAATGCTTGAGCTATGTCATGATCTTTTCTTTGTGTGCTGACTGTTATTGATTTTCGTTGAGTGTCCTTGTCTAATAAGTCTCTCCGTGATGCATAGCTAGAGGACTTGGGGCATGTGTCATGGGGCATGTTTTTATTTTCTCCCTGCTTTATGCTTCACTATTTTTGCACAACTGTTCTGCTGGTCATCCTGGCCTCTATGCCTTGATGAGAGCGTGGTTTTGCTATATTCAATTGGGTAAGCTAACATCACAGTCATCTTGACCTTTATGTATTTGATGCTTATGTTAGAATCTTTCCACATTTCAAATTTGATATACATCACATTTATATCTTCATATTTGCACTCGTGACTAGTGATGGTTGTGTGATATTTCTGACATCAATCACATTCATATCTTCATAGTTGCACTTGTAACTTGTGACTAGTGATGATTGTGTGATTTTCTGATGTCCGTTAATAATGCCCCAATGATGAAAATAAGTTCCTTTACATTCTCTTATGAATTATGAACACCTTTGCATTTTCATGTAGCTTGCATTGTTAGACCTCATGTTAGTTTGCATTTTTAGGCTGCATTATGAGTTTGAGAGGGTTTTCCTTCATCTTTCTTGTGGACTTTTAATCAATTGTGATCACGTTCTGATCTTCATTTCCTTATCTTCTTTTGTGATCTCAATCAAAATTTTCTATCTTAAACAATTAATTAATTTTGGGGCATTCTCTCTTTTGAGGCAGATTCTCTTTCTTCTCTCCATTTCTTTCCTCTTCTTCCAAACTTCTATCTTCCATTCTCTTTCACCCCACTTCTTCTTCTTCTTCTTCTTCTTCTTCTTCTTCTTCTTCTTCTTCTTCTTCTTCTTCTTCTTCTTCTTCTAATTCAACCTTGGGGCATAATATTTCATGCTTGATCTACCTTGGTTTTGTGATCTTTATATCTTTCATCTTAAATCAAGAACCTTATCTTTAGTTTGATTTGATCAAAATTTATCAATTTGTTGTTTGTCCTCTATCTCATTTCGATTTCGATCACGAGGGGGTAGTACCTATCAAACTTCAATCTTTGATTCAGCTTTATGAATTATATCAGTTTTGCTTGAGATTCTTATCTCTAACATGTCAATTACTTATTTCGGTGTTGACCTTGTCTTTTTCAATTTGCTTATCTTTGTTCTGATGTCAATTACTTATATACAACGGTGTTGATATCTGTGTTTTTTTGTGATCCCAAATCGACCTCACACTTCAACTGCATTCTTTGACTACATGTGTTCCCGAGTCGACCACACATTTTTCAAAGAGGGACAAATGTATGCACCCTAAAATGGTCGCCTAGACTTTGGGCCCCATTTATCATTTTATCAATTTATCAAATTTCTGAATAAATGCTTTAGAACATTTTCAATTCAAATCAATTTCCTTGATCAAATTATAATTAATTCAATTATTTCAATATTTCCTAAGGTTTGATCATTTTTATCTAATTAAAAGATTTAATTTTCTTTTTAATTAAATAAAATTTAACTTATTTAATTAAAATATTTAATTTCCCTTTTAATTGAATGAAATTTATCTTATTTAATTAAAGTAAATTTCTCTCTTTTAATTAAATAAAATTCCTCTTATTTAATTAAGTTCAATTTCCCTCATTTAATTAAATAAAATTCTTCTAATTTATTTAATTATAAAGAAAACCCCTCTTTTAATTAAATAAATAAAAATCCCCACTTAAAGCACTTTATTTGTTGAAAAATGAAATAAATTAAATTAAATTAAATAAAAATCCCTTTTTCTATCACATCTTCCTAAGTGGTGGGTTTTTGCCTCTTAATCTCAACCATTCACTTTCCTATATAAGGAAACCTCTCCTTCTCATTTGATAATCATCAATCATCAATCATCAATCATCAATCGATATTAGGTTTTCATAGTATTGTTATGCTACAGGTTTGGAGAGCAATTTTGGAGGAGGATTTGAGCACTTTGGCTTGGATATTGCAACTTCTCTCTTCTTGTCTTCTTCTTCTTACAGCCATGGCTACTCATGTAGATTAGATTCATGTTTATTTTCATAGATTAAAATTGCATTTGTATTTCCTTTCATAGATTAATCATGCATTGTTATCATTTAGATTAATTTTCTTTTATGCATTGCAATCATAAAGAGTAGATCTCATTTTCATGCATTTGAATCTCTCATTTCATGGTGTACTTGCATAGGCACTAACTAGGTCAATCTGAGGGCCTCCATTTCAAACCTTTGCACTCCATGA
>MU225064.1:922485-934099 GCA_018584345.1 Thuja plicata
AGGGCCTCCATTTCAAACCTTTGCACTCCATGACTAGAGAGCTATGGATCGATATTTGAGGCCTCATTCTTGAGCAACCTTGGATGGAATGATTCATAGAAGTGTGTCAACATTTTAGCACACAGGTTTTAGTAGGAAAAATTTATAACGACATGTTAAAAGGAGAATGATTTTGGATGATAGTACCTTAGAAGAAAATTGAGCAATTATGTATAGAGTTCCTTGTTCTGATAGGAATGAGGATGGAATCAAGAATTTGATCACATCATTTTGGAATGATAATACCCTTCCTTCATAAAATATTATAGATCTTATTAGACATAGGATTAGACCTAATGAGTATTAATATCATACAAAATATTGGTTGGACACAACACAACATGAAATGTATGTGTCATTTCGCAATTCAAATCATAATATAAAGATTAAGAAAATATTGTTTGAAAGATTGAAGGCTATGAGTATGTGATGAAAAAAAGGTGTTTGAAACGTGTTGTTGCCATTATCATATTGAATTTGATCTCCACTATCAATTTTTTGAAAGACTGTAAAAAAATTATGGTTTTCAAAATGCTTCTCCTGGTAGACAAAGTGAGTTCATATTATCCATTTATGTAACACAAGAGATGATGCAATTGGTAAAATAAATTGCATAAAAGGAATTTTTGAAACATGTGGTGATTTAGCTCTTTAACCTTTGAAAAATAAAGACACTGATGTGACAAAGATTGGTAAATTGCAAGAGTTATAAATATGTAAAGAATGAAACAAAATCCAAAACGTTAGAATGTGTTAAAGAAGATATAACTATTGGAGTATTTATAGAGAATTTTTTAAAATTGATTCAACCCTACATATATCACATTTTTTTTCTAAGTGAAAAGCACAACAATTCCAAACATTGAGAGACAATTTCCCACTTGGAACTATTCTATCACTTGTTGATCTTGTAGAAAACTATTCTTTTGTTAATCAAAAGGACATTCAATCATAATACAAATTTTCAGATAAATTACTATTATGGTACATGTGTTATCAACACATGTATAGTTATATTTGGATGGTGTTATCAAACAAACTCATATCGAAACTTAAGCGTGCTCAAGATGGAGTAGTACTGGGATGGGTGACCTCCCAGGAAGTATTTGTGCTTCACCTCTGTGAGCATCAACTAAATGCATTATGTTCTAAGTGTTCCATTCATTTTCATGAGAGATGAGTTCATTTAAACAACTACTCATGAAATATGGGTCAATGAGTTAGACTAAAAAACTACATAGCTGAATCTTAATAGCAATATCACAATTTGACTTGTTGTGGAAAAATATCCCCTACTTATCAATTGATGAGCTTAAGGGGCTTTGTAATGAATGGTTCATAAGGAACAAAACTTTCTGAAGGTTTTTCAAATGGGGTTGCAAGTAGACTGGGTTTAACCATGGAGGAAATTTTGTATTTAAGTGCACTAAAGATGGAGTAGTACTAGGATGGGTGACCTCCCGAGAAGCCCCGATGCTTCACCTCTGTGAGAATCACCTAGATGAAATAAGTGCTAAGTGTTAGATTTATTCTCATGAGAGATGGTTTCATGTGAACCACTACTCATGAAACATGGGTTAATGAGTTTGACTAAAAAACTACATAGTTGATCCCTAATAGCAATATCACATTTTGACTTGCTATAGAAAAATATCTCCTACTTATCACTTGATGAGCTTATGGGTCTTTCTAATGAATAGTTTATAAGGGAAAAAACTTGCTGAAGTTTTTGCAAATGGGTTTGCAAGAAGAGTGGGTTTAACCATGTAGGAAACTCTATAGTTAAGCGCACTCAAGCTGGAGTAGTACTGGGATGGGTGATCTCCTAGGAAGTCTGGGTGCTATAACTATGTGACCCTCACCTAGATGAAATGAGTTCTAAGTGTTCCATTAATTCTCATGAGAGATGGATTCATGTGAACCACTACTCATGAAACATGGGTCAATGGTTTGAATAAAAAATCTACACACTTGAATCCTCATAGAAAGATCACAATTTGACATGTTGTGGAAAAATATCTCCTACTGATCAATTAATGAGCTTAAGGGGCTTTCTAATCACAAATTCATAAGGCACAACACTTGTTGATTGCAAATGGGGTTGCAAGCATAGTGTGTTTAACCATGGAGGAAACTCTTTAGTTAAGTACTCTCGAGCTAGAGTAGTACTGGGATGGGTGACATCCCAAGAAGTCTTGATGCTTCACCTCTGTGAGAATCACCTAATACAATAAGTGCCAAGTGTTCCATTCATTCTCATGATAGATGGGTTTGTGTGAACCACTAATCATTAAACATGGGACAATTATTTTGACTAAAAACACTACACAATTGAATCTTGATAGCAATATAATAATTTAACTTTCTATGGAAAAATATCTCCTACTTATCAATTGATGAGATTTAAGGGGCTTTCTAATGAATTCTTCATAAGGAACAACACTTTCTGAAGGTCTTATAAATGGGGTTGTAAGCAAAGTGGTTTTAACCATCGATGTAACTCTATAGTTAAGCGTGCTTGAGCTTGAGTAGTACGGGGATGGGTGACCTCCTAAGAAGTCTCGATGCTTCACCTCTATGAGCATCACATAGATGCAATGATATCTAAGTGTTCTATTCATTCTTATGAGAGATGGGTTCATGTGAACCAGTACTCATGAAACATGGGTCAATTAGTGTGACTTAAAAACTGAATAGTTGAATCTTGATAGCAATATCACAATTTTACTTCTTGTGGAAAAAATATCATACTTATTAATTGATGAGCTTAAGGGGATTTCTAATTAATGGTTCATAAGGTACATCACTTTTTGAAAGTTTCTGAAATGAGGTTGCAAGTAGAGTGGGTTTAACCATGGAGGAAACTCTTTAGTTAATCATGCTCGAGTTGGAGTAGTACTGGGATAAGCCACCTCCCAATACTTCACATCTATGAGCATCACCTATATGAAATGAGTGCTAAGTGTTTCATTAATCCTTACACAAGATGGGTTTGTGTGAACCACTACTCATGAAACATGGGTCAATGAGTTTGACTAAAAAAAATACATAGTTGAATCCTGATAGCAATATAAAAATTTGACTTGATCTAAAAAATATCTCATACTTATCAGTTGATGAGCTTAAGGGGATTTATAATGAATGGTTTATAAGGAACAAAAATTGTTGAAGGTTTTAAAAATGGGGTTATAATCAGAGTGAGTTTAACCATGGATGAAATTTTTTAATTAAGTGTGCTCAAGCTGGAGTAGTACTGAGATGGGTGACCTCCTAGGAAGTCTCAGTGCTTCACCTCTATGAGCATTAGCTTGATGCAATTACTGCTAAGTGTTCCATTCATTTTCATGAGAGATGGGCTCATGTGAACCACTACCAATGAAACATGGGTCAATGAGTCAGACTCAAAAACCTAAACAATTGAATCTTGATAGCAATATAATAATTTAAATTGATGTGGAAAAATATCTCATACTTATCAATTGATGAGCTTAAGGGGATTTCTAATGAATGACTCATAAGGCACAACACTTGCTGAAGTTTTTTTAAATGGGGTTACAATCAGAGTGGGTTTAACCATGGAGGAAAGTCTATAGTTAAGCACGCTCGAGCTGGAGTAGTACTGGGATGGGTGACCTCCCATGAAGTTTTGGTGCTTCACCTCTATGAGCATTACCTAGATGAAATGAGTGCTAAGTGTTTAATTGATTATCATGAGAGATGGGTTTGTGTGAACCACTACTCATTAAACATGGTTCAATGAGTTTGACTAAAAACAATACATAGTTGAATCTTGATAGCAATATCACAATTTCACTTGATCTTGAAAAATATCTCCTACTTATCAATTGATGAGCTTAAGGGGATTTCTAATCAATAGTTAATAAGGCACAACACTTATTGAAGGTTTTGGTAATGGGGTTGCAAGAAGAGTAGGTTTAACCATGGAGGAAATTTTTTATTTAAGCGTGCTTGAGCTTGAATATTACTAGGATGGGTGACCTTCCAGGAATTCATAGTGCTTCACCTCTGTGATCATCACCTAGATTAAATGAGTGTTAAGTGTTCCATTCATTATCATGAGAGATGGGTTCATGTGAACCACTACTCATGAAACATGGTTAAATGAGTTTGACTTTAAAAAATACACAGTTGAATCCTGATAGGAATATAACAATTTGACTTGATGTGGATAAATATCTCCTACTTATCAATTGATGAGCTTAAGGGGCTTTCTAATGAATGGTTCATAAGGCACACACTTGCTAAAGGTTTTTCAAATGGGGTTGCAAGAACACTGGGTTTAACCATAGAGTAAACTCTGTAGTTAAGCGCACTTGAGCTGGAGTAGTACTAGGATGGGTGACCTCTCGGGAAGTCTTGATGCTTCACCTTTTTGAGGACCACCTAGATGCAATGATTGCTAAGTGTTCCATTCATTCTCATGAGAGATGGGTTCATGTTAAACACTACTCATGAAATATGGGTCAATGAGTTTGACTCAAAAACTACAATGTTGAACCATGATAGCAATATCACAATGACACTCTTTTATATGATAGTTTTTCTACTGACCAAGTATAGAACCTCTTAAGATGAATGTTATGTATATTTTCTTCATATTCTTCTCCATTATATGTATCTAGTTTATAATTCCATGTTCCATAGGATGATGTGATAGAAAAGATTCCTAGCCAATTTTATTCAAATGTCTTTCTTTTCTCTTTCTTGTTGCTTCTTTAGGTTTTCTCTTAGAACTAGGTCACCCACTTGAAACTCTCTAGGTTTGATTTTTTTATTTAAGTTATTTGACATCCTCTTTTGATAGAATTTTAGGTGATCATATTCTTTGTGTAAATATGTTCCTCAAGCAATTCTAATTCATGCAACCTAGAAACCCTATAGTCCTCATGTGTCAATATATGTCATGTAATGAAACTCGAAGTGATGGAATCTCTACTTCCATAGACTGGATAGAAGGGTGTAGCTCCTGTAGGTGTTCTGATGCTGGTCCTATAAGCCCATAATTCTAGTTTTAACTAGATATGCAAATCTCTACCCGAGTCATCAACTATCTTTTTAAGGATTTTAAGGATGTTTTTATTAGAAGCCTTTGCTTTTCCATTTCCTTGTGGGTAATAAATTGATGAGAAACGTTGGATAATATGAAATTTCTCACACAAACCTTGACATCCTTGTTCTTGAATTGTTTCCCATTATATGTTATAACTGCGTGTGAGATACCATATCTTGAAGTTATGTAATGCAAGATGATGAACATTGAGATTTTTTTCCTGTAGCAGTTGATAAAGGTACAACCTCAACCCATTTGGTGAAATATTTTTTTTTTGGAATGACGTATTTGTGACCATTTAAGGAAGGAGGATATTAACAAGTTGACAATTTCTAGATTTGATTGTGTTATGAATTTTTGCATCAACATTTCGAATCACACTCCGTGATCCATCATTTTTCCTATGCTCTCTTATTGCTCATCCCAATGATGGATCACGGAGTGTGATTCAAAACGTTGATGCAAAAATTCATAACACAATCAAATCTAGAAATTGTCAACTTGTTACTATCATGGATTGTGGAAATATCTTCTCTTTGAAGGAGGATATTGTTAGAATAACTGAAAGGGTGGGGGTTTGAACCAATGGACTCAAAAATTAATCCAATAAACTAGCCAAAACTTTATATCTCAAATATAAACCTCTAGTTATCTTTAGTCCTTCAATATGTATGCCCTTAAATTATCTTATAAAATAACTACTGCTCAGAGTCCACTATTAAACCTTATTCTTAAGCTTTACCTATTAGCAGTCTAGCCTTTACCGAAATACACTAAATAACTGAGTGTTTACCAATCATCCTGTTTTAGTAATGTGTAAAGAAAAAAATTAAAGTAATGAACCATAAACACATTTGACACATGGATTTTTAATGTGGAAACCCTTTTTGGGGAAAAACCACTAGGGACCAGTAACCCAAAATTTTCACTCTTTTGAAGTGAGCTCGGTGAAGAGCCAACGCTATTAAAGGTTACAAACACACTGTTAAGTGTGACCTTGTTAGAGGATTTAAATATAATAGTTTGTCACTTGATATATGGAATTTCACTATGTTATTTTCATGAGAAAATTTTTGATACTCCTTGGGATGTATCTCAATATATAAAGGATAATTAAATCCTTCTCGGTTAAGAGACTTTCTGATCCAATGGTTAAATTGAAACAGTAAATGATATGTTCATATATACAACTTAAACTTGAAGATGTTCATATCTATTGTAAGCTCATAATACCTTTCTGATCAATGTTTCTATTCTGTTCTTTTTCTCCACTTCTTTCTGCTCAGTGATGCTATGCTTCTCTATTGCTCGGTGTCCACATAAATCTTTAGCTCTGTTCTTTAGCTTGTTTGATCAGGACTGTATGAAGACTTCTTTCTTCACCAGTGTTCTCTTCAACATCTTCTTCTCTATTCACCCCTTTTTTTTTACAATGAATTAGCTTATCTCTCTTATAGACATGATTTCACCATTTCTATGTCTTTGTCTTTCTTGTTCTTGACATGATCTAGAAATATTTCCATTCTTTCTTTAAAGCTTGCTTTAGTTTTATCCCATAGATTTCTCTTTGACAACTATAATAAAACTATCTTTAAAACTCTAGCTTATCTCTGGCTTTTAACTTGTCGATGAAAACAATGTGATCAACCAGTTAACTCCATATTTATCTCTTGTTAGCTAAGTATTTTTTCATTTCTAAACTTTAGTTCTTATCGGTGTTTAACTCCTTATTTTCTCAGTCTTGACTTCAGCTGTCCTCGGGTATCACTATCCGTTGGGGTTGTCTGTCTGTCGGGTAACACTGTGGTACTACTCGGTAATGCTTTCTTGGGTTTATTTCTTGGGTATCACTATGAATCTTCTCTCGGGGTTCTCTATCCATCGGTGATTGTTGTCACATGGTGCATACTCAACTTTTATGCATTACTGATAACATAACCTTTATCTCTTTGGTTCTTTGAAGTTTTTGACACTATGTATATATATAACCAATCAGATTATATCAAGTTGACATCAATGAAAATACAATACATTAACTAATTTAATGTCTTGCATCAACTTTGTGCATCTCGGTGATCATCAACTTAACATATTCAAACATTCAATTAGTTATAGTTCATCAATCTCTCCCTTTGGCATTGATGGCAACATACTACATTACTACTAATACATTATGAAATATATCAGTTGTAGTTCATCAATCTATCAAACTTATGGATCTATTACCAATACAAATGTCTGGCTCTTAGTAAGCTCTTCTAGCTTAGATTTGATTCTTGCAGAGTAATTTCTTCATCTTCATTCCCTTTACTGGATAGATGTAGCAGCTTCTGATCCTGTCTCTCCCTTTGACTATTCCTCTCCTTGATCATCTCTTTTTTTTTTTCTTGAGTCATCTCTCCCTTAAATCATCTCTCCCTTCAGATAATTTTTCTCCCTTTGGATGATTATGATGGATATTTCATATGGATATAATATCTCTCCCTTTGATAGAAATGCCAAACTATATCCTTCTTCCTTTTTATAATATACTCCTTGAATTTTCCTTTCCATCAACAATACAACAACTCTGGTGTTCGGTGTGGATAAGTACCTTTCTATGTACTGATGTATAATTGCAGTTCACCTCTTTTCTTGCATCAACATGAATTATCTTCTGATTTTGTGTAGGATTATGTAGCCTCCTAGTCATCTTAGTGACCAATAGACAAGGGTTGGACCCCTAGTCTCTTTCTCAAGTACTCAAATGTATCTTTAGGCAATTAATTTGTGAATATGTATGCTAATTGTTCCTTGGATTGAACATATTCTAGTATCACCTCTTTCTCTTGCACTTTTTCTCTTAAGTAATGATACTTGATAGCAATATGCTTAGTCTTAGCATGCATGACAAGGTTCTTAGAAATGTTTATTGCACTGGTATTATCACAATAGATAATCACTGGTTCAAGAATTTTCATATTCATACCTTCCAGTAATTGTTTGATCCATGCATTGTTAGAGCAATCCGCAGTAGTAACCACATATTCTACTTCTGTAGTATATTGTGAGATGCATCCTTGCTTCTTACTTATCCATGTGACAAGTCTTCCACCCATGAAGAATGCTCCTCCTATTGTGCTCTTCCTTTCATCAAAGTTTCCAGCCCAATCAACATCTGTATAGACTTGAAGCTCAAATTTTCCTTCTCTTTTATACCATAAGCCATATTCCTCAGTATTCTTTAAATGTCTTAGAATTCTCTTGATGAAAGTCATGTGTGATTTCTTGGGATTAGCAGAAAATATTGGTACTATTCCAACTGCATGTGTTATATCTGGTCTAGTATGAACAACATACATGAGTTTGTCAATCATAGATCTATATTGGGTCTAATTTACCTTGGTTGACTTGTCCTCCTTTGTCATCTTGCATCCGGTTTCCATAGGTGTTCCAACTGGCTTGGAATCTTCCATCTTGAATATCTTGAGAAATTCCTTTATGTATTTGGTTTGTGTGATATAGATGCTTGCATCCTATTGAAGAATTTGTAGACCAAGAAAGAATTTGATCACCCCAAACATTGACATCTCAAACTCTTTTCTTATTTCATTAGCAAAATATTTACATAATATATCATTAACCCCAAATATAATATCATCAACAAATATTTCAGCAATCAAAATGTTATCATCAGAATCTTCTTTTAAGTGGGTATGTGCAGGATCATGGTATGCCAAAAAGTAGTGATGTGAAAAAGAAGTCATGATTGGTAGACTGATTGAAAAATAGTGATAGCTTTCGAATAGTATAACATTTTTGAAATCTGAAACATGAGTCACATTCTATGCTTCGCCTACTACAATAAAAAAAGAATTTGTTTTCAATTTGATGAAGTTTAAACTAAATTAAGATGGTCAGACATGAGATTTTTTATATTATGGAAAAGTTGTAGTAGAAAAATCATAATTAATTATTTACTTGGAAAAAATTACAAAAAACTATGCATCACATTCGGACATGAGTCTACTACTTATATCTAGAATATTGTATAAAAATAGTATCATTTGATTGTGTTTAAGGTGGTCAGACATACACCTACTTTTTATCTTTTTAGTCCTAGTTGATAGAATGATTGAAAAATAGCTATAGCTTTCAAACAATATAACATTTTTGAAATCCGAAACTTGAGTCAGATTCTATGCTTTTCCTACTATAATAAAAAAATATTTTATTCCAATTTGATGAAGTTTATACTAACTTAAGGTGGTTAGACACGGGATTTTTATATTCTGGAAAAGTTGCAGTAGAAAAATTATAATAAATTATGTACATGGAAAAAAATTATAAAAAAATATGCATCACATCCGAACATGAGTCTACTACTTATATCTATAATCTTGTAAAAAAATATTATCATTTTATTGTGTTTAAGGTGGCCAGACATACACCTACTTCTTATCTTTTTCTTGAAATTTTTATACTACTACATTGAAATTTGAAATTTACCATATACAATATTTTTGTTTTTTAAAAGGGCTAGTAGCTAAGAAACTAGATTCAATTTTCTACAGATTCTCTTCTTACACATTGTTTATATAATATTTATAACTTTTTCAAATTTCTACGTCAACTTTCCTAGCCCTGATTTTTTGAATTTTCATTGCCACTTAAGGGCCTAGTTTGGCATACCATGATCCTGCACATACCCAAGTATAGATTGTTATTTTCACTTGTTCTTACAAATCCAACACTTATGAGATATGACTGAAGTCTTTCATACCATGCTCTAGGTTCTTTTTTTAATCCATACAAGTCTTTGGGTAGTCTACAAACTATGTTTCTCTTGTTAGGATCAACAAACCCTTCTCGTTGTTCAATGTATACCTCTTCTTCTAGTATTCCATTCAGGAATGCATATTTGACATCCATTTGGTATACCTTGAATCCTTTGAATGCAGCATAAGAAAGTAGAATTATTACTCCTTCTAGTCTAGCAATGGGTGCAAAGGTTTCTCCATATTCAATACCTTCTTCTTGTGCATACCCCTTGCATACTAATCTTACTTTGTTCCTTGTGACTTTTTCATTCTCATTCAACTTATTTCTGAATATCCATTTTCTACCAATGATATTCTTGTCATCTGGTCTAGGTACTAATGTACATGTTCTTTTCTTCTCAATTTGTTCTATCTCTTCATTCATAGCACTGACCCATTCTTCATTTTCAAGTGCATTATTAACATATTTAGGCTCAAAATAAAAAATTAAACATCTAGTGTTTAGTGACTTACTTCTTGTTCTCACTCTAACCTTCTTGTCTCCTATGACCTGGTTTTGTAGATAGTGTCTTTTAACATACTTGGAAAGTACCGGTTCAGCTCTTTGTTCATCATTTTGACCATCATCTTGACCTTAATTCTTATCTCCATCGCTTGGAACATCATCTTGAGCAATTTCCTGATTTTTCGGTGTTTGCAGCCTGATGCTAGGGTGTATTTTTTGTTGCTCGGGAGTGATACACTATTGCTCGGGCAGAGTGTTAGGTTCTTCACTATAGAAAAATATGTTGTAGTCTTCTAGTTCTTTCCTTCTTTCCTTATCATTTTTCTTAGCAAATTCATCTATTCTGACATTTGCACTTTCAATTATTTTGTTAGAGGACTTGTTAAGACATTTATAAACCTTTCTTTTGGTAGAATACCCTAAAAATATTCCTTCTTCACCTTTGGAGTCAAGCTTTCCATTTCTATCATATTTAAAAATATAACATTGACTTCCAAAAATTTTGAAGTAACTTACATTGGGTGTGTATCCATACCATAGCTCATAGGGTGTCTTATTGGTGTCTTTCTTCAATTGAACTCTGTTCAATGTGTAGACAACGTTACTGATGGTTTATCTCCAGAATGTTTGAGTGATGCCTTTCTCAATCATCAGTGTTCTTGCACAATAACCAATGGATATGTTCCTTCTTTTAGCAATCCCATTTTACTATGGTGTTCTTGGTGCAGAAACATGTCTTTGAATTTTATGCTCATTACAAAAGTTAGTGAATTCATCAAAAATAAATTCTCCTCCTTTATATGATCTTAAGCATTTTAGCTCCTTACCACTTTGTTTTTCTACAACACATTTATGTCATTTAAACATCTTGAATGCTTCTGATTTTTCTTTTAAGAACATAATTGTCATCATTCTGGAGTAATCATCAACAAAGAGAATGAAGTATCTATCACCATAGTAACTCTTTGTTCTCATTGGTCCACATAGATCAGTATGGACTAATTCAAGAATGACATTAGATGTGTATGTTTTTCTCTTGAAACTAGACTTTATCATTTTACATTTTTGATAATTCTTACACATGACATGGTCGGGCTTTGACATTTTCTTAGTGTAGACACCTAAAAATCCTTTAGAAAATAAAGTATTTTTTATTTTCTGAAAAACCCCTGATGACATCATCATTTATTAATTAATTAATTATTTAATTTATTTATTTATTTTTATGTCATTAAATCC
>MU225064.1:944185-972146 GCA_018584345.1 Thuja plicata
ATTCTAAGTTTGGTCGGCCTTATTCTGGAACCTTCCCAGGCGGTGGAAAATTGCCTATATAAGGAAGGATGTATTATTGTCTTAGGCAGTTCAGAATAGTTCTGGGTAGTAGATCTAGGTAATAATTTGAGGCTTTGTCCTACAAAATATTGTAAGGGAATGCCCATGTGGCTTTGCATATTGTAATTCTGAAATTTTGTAATTCCACATTTGTGGAGATAATAAGAAGCCAATTTTCTGTTCTTGCATATTGTTGTTGTTTCTCTGTTTATGTTATGTGTTTGTGTTATTAAGGGGAGCATACCTTCATCATAAAACATACCAATGGTAATTTACCTTTGTATCTACCTTTGCATCTCTGCAATCTTCTATCCATTAGTGCTTCAATCTCATCAAGTTCTTGGTCATCACTATCACTTTCACTATCATTTCTCATAGTGTTTTTATGACTTGACTTACTTATTTTCAAAGAAGATTTGAATGTAGACTCAATAAATGGTAAGACATTGTTGTTAAAGTTATTCATCTCAAATGAAATAAGTCTACCAACCAAACTATCTAGAGTGACATTATTATTTGCTACTGCTCTCATTTCTTGTATAGAAAACACTCTAATAGCATAAACATGTAGTTAGGTTCTTAGGATTTTACTTACCACTGTTTCTTCTTCAAGTACACCTCCAACTCCTTAGATAGCATTGACTACCTCTTTGATTCTGTAGCTATACTGAGTGATGTTTTCTCCTTCTTTCATTCTTAGGTCATCAAACTTTCCTCTTAGGATTTGTACCTTAGCTCTTAGAACATTAGCATCTCCTCCATGTACTAGCTTCAATTTGTCCCACATTTGCTTTGCAGAGGTGCATGTTTTGACATCTTCAAATTTAGCATCGGAGAGTGAGGAAGCAAGTTCTATCATAATAGAATTGTGCTCATGCTTTCTCTCAATTGATCAAGTGTGCAAGGTCATGTAGGGTACACATATTCAGTATCCAATTATTGAGTAACATCATTTCCAATACCTTATAGGTGGAGTCTTGTCCTGCTTTTCCATGATGCAAAGTTGTCTATGTTCAACTTAGGCACATCCTATTTTCTCATCTTGTGATATTTATCTTAGGTCTTGAAACCTTCCTTTCTAAGCACACAAGCTCTGATACCAATTGTTAAAATAACAAAGAAGGGGGGGTGAATCAGTGGCCTCAAAAATTAATCCAATAAACCAGCCAAAACTTGATATCTCAAATAGAAACCTCTAGTTATCTCTAGTCCTTAAAGATGTATGCCTTTAAATTATCTTATCAAATAACTACTACTCTGAGTCCACTGTGAAACCTTATTCTTAAGCTTTACCAATTAGCAGTCTAGCCTTTACCAAAACATAGTAAATAACTTAGTGTTTACCGATCATCTTGTTTTAGTAATGTGTAAAGAAAAAAATTAAAGTAATGAACCATAAACACATTTGACACATGGATTTTTAACATGGAAACCATGTTAGGGGAAAAACCACTTTGGACCGAGGTAACCCAAAATTTTCACTCTTCTGAAGTGATCTTGGTGAAGAGCCAACCCTATTAAAGGTTACAAACACACTGTTAAGTGCAACCTTGTTAGAGGGTTTAAATATAATAGTTTGTCACTTGATATATGGAATTTCACTATGCTATCTTCATGAGAAATTTTTTGATACTCCTTGGGATGTATCTCAATATATAAAGGATAATTAAATCCTGCTCGGTTAAGAGACTTTCTGATCCAATGGTTAAATTGAAACAATAAATGATCTATTCATATATACAACTTAAACTTGTAGATGTTGAGATCTATTGTAATCTCATAATACCTTTCTCATCAATGTTTCTTTTCTATTCTTTTTCTCCACTTCTTTCTGCTCAGTGATTTTCTACTTCTTTGTTGCTTGGTGTCCGCAAAAATCTTAAGCTCTAGTCTTTTTCTTGTTTGATCAGGTCTGTATGAAGACTTATTTATTCACCAGTGTTATCTTCAACATCTTCTTCTCTATTCACCCCTTTTTTCATAATGAATTAGATTTTCTCTCTTATAGACATGATTTCACCGTTTCTATTTCTTTGTCTTTCTTGTTCTTAACGTTATCCAAAAATCTCGACATTCTTTCTTTAAATCTTGCTTTAGTTTTATCCCATAGATTTCTCTTTGACAACTGGAATAAAACTATCTTTAAAACTCTTTCTTATCTTTTACTTTTAACTTGTCGACGAAAAAAATGTCATCAACTAGTTAACTCCATATTTAGCTCTTTCCAACTAAGTCTTTTATCGTTTCTAAACTTTAGTTCTTATCAATGTTTAACTCCTTGTTTGCTTGGTCTTGACTTCAGTTGTCCTCAGGTATCATTGTCTGTCGGGGTTTTCTATTCTTCGGGTAACATGGTGGTTCTGCTCAATAATTATTTCTCAGGTTTCTTTCTCAAGTATCACTGTGAGTCTTGTCTCAGGGTTCTCTATCCATCGGTGTGCACTGTCCGTCGGTGTTTGTTGTCACATGGTGTATACTGAAATTTTATGCATTACTGATAACATAACCTTTATCTCTTTGGTTCTTTGAAGTCTTTGACACTATGTATATATATAATCAATCATATTATATAAATTTGACATCAATTTCAATACAATATATTAACTAATTTAATGTCTTGCATTAACTTTCTGTAGCTCAGTGATCGTCAACTTAACATTTTCAAACATTCAATCAGTTATAGTTCATCATATATATCATCCCAATCAAATCAAAAACCCATTGATAAAAGGCCCAAGGTGTACTCAAGGGATGCAATTCTTGCATTGGCCCACGTATCAAGTTCCTATAAAATTTAGACTTTTGGTAGATTTTCACAAACTCGTATGAATCCTTTTCCGTCGTTAGACAATAATACATCATCCTAATGAGTTTCTTAGCTAAGGTAAACCCACTTGAGTGTGACCCAAAAATACCATATTAAACATCTTTCAAGTATGTTTTAGATTCCTCACCCTCTAAACATCTAAGAAATTTCCCATCAAGGCCCTTACGATACAATTTGTCAGATATGAGGATATAATGTGAGGCTTGACTTATGAAGTTTCTCTTTTCATTTTGGGTTTGGTTAAGAGTTAACATGTTGTATTTTAGGTAAGTTTATATATGACCATACCATGTGGATTCAATACCAATAAGTAGACATATAAGTTGGGATTCAGGATGGTCATAGACAGGTTTTACTAATTCTTCCACCAAAAACTCATATATTTCATTCTAATTAGGTACTTGTAAAAGTGAAGCCAATGTTGTCATTGCATCTTTCTTAATATCATCCACCATTCTCTTATATGACATCAATTTGACATATTTGGTTTGATACTCATCATTTACTTGATTAATGAACAATTCTAAATCTCCATAGATCTACAACTCTTTAATTCTCCATTCTAAAGCCATCGTTATCTTGATCACTAGTGCTTCATACTCAGATATGTTATTGGTGCATGGGAACAAAAGTTTGTAGGACTTTATTATAGTATAACCTTGAGGCGTAATGAAGAGAATCCATGTCCCTAAGCCATTTTGAGCATATGACACATCAAAATAAATTTTCCATGTTTGAGGTACAACTGTAAGAATGGTTGCATCTGTAATTCTATGTGCATGGGTGTATCACTTGGTATAGGTTCCTCTGCTAGTTGATCAGCTATAACTTGGCCTTTTATTTCTCTTCGGTCCAGATACTCTATATCAAACTCACTTAGAACCATAACCAATTTGTCTAACCTTCCTGTTAGAGATTATTTACTAAGAAGATATTTTGAAGGATATATCTTAGCAATTAACCTGACTTGATGTGCTAGCATATAATGTCATAGTTTTTGGGAAGAAATAACCACTAATAGACATTCTCTTTCTATAAATGTGTATCTAATTTCATACTTAACCAAAGTCCTGATGATGTATTAAATAGCCTTTTCTTTTCCTTTCTCACCTTCTTGGGCTAACAAGGCTTCTAATGAATTCTTTGTTGCTGAAATATAGAGTAACAAAGGTTTTCTAGATGTTGCAGCCATCAGTATTAGAATCCCATTTGAAGATAATGTATTTATAGACAAAATTAGGGAAAGAATGACATTTTCTACCAGTTGATATATAAACCTCCTGATTGATTGGATTCTTCCTTGCAATGATCTCAATTGGCTTATATTTCATGGAGGTCCCATTTCCATAATGGCCTTTACTTTTTCTAAATTAACTTAAATTCCTTTTTTCTAATATAATGTAGCCAAGAATTTTACCTCATTTCACCTCAAACGCACACTTCTTTGGGTTTATCATAACCCTGATTTATTCAAGCCTTGTGAAGATTTTATCTAATATTGATAGATATTCTTCTCTTGTATGTGATTTGTCTTAAATATCATCTACATAATCTTCCATGAAGGTATGCATCATTGTCATGGAAAATTTTAGTCATGACTCTTTGATAAGTGGACCCAACATTTTTAAGACCAAAGGGCATCACATTCCAACATAATGTACCCCATGAACATGTGAAGGTTATTTTCTCTTGATATTCTGGTGCAATTTTGAATTGGTTATATCCCAAGAATCCATCCATTAATGTGAACATAGAATGTCGTACTGTAAGATCCACAATGGGGTCGATGCTTGGAAGAGGAAATTCATCTTTAGGACATTCCTTATTTAGGTCTCAGAAATCTATAAAAAACCTTATACTTTTATCAGGTTTAGAAGTTGGTACAATATTTTATATCCATTCAGCATATGCGATGGATCGAATGAAACCATTTTCCAAGAATTTCTTCAATTCTGCATTGACTAACAAGGCTACAAGTGGGTGCATTTTCTTCAACTTTTTTTTGACGGGTTTAGCTCCTAGACCTATATTGAGATGGTGCATTTTAAAGTTTTGATATAACCCTGACATGTCACCATATGATGATGGAAAATTGATTTTCCTTTCTTTGAAGAATTCCACAATTTTTTTCCTTTTCTCTTTAGATAAAGATGTTTCTAGATTGATAATATTTATCTCTTCCTTTGTTCCAATTTTGAAGTTTTCTATCGGTTCAATCAAAATGGATGATATTTCTTCATAATGTTTGGGTAAGGTATCAATTTTCTCATCCTTAGGTGCCTTCATTGGGTTTTCACCTTTGGATTCATTTTTTATTTTTACTTTTTCTTGATCTAGTACTACCACATGGTTGTTTTCACCACTAGATCTTTGATTTTTTCTTTAATTTCTTTAATTTATTTGACTAAGAAACTTGATACCTCCCTCTTTTTTTTCTCTTGATATGATTCATTGGTGGAAGAAGGTTCAACTGCATTAAGGTAGAAGGTAATAGATTGGTCATTTTGAAAGGTGTCTAATTCACTTGGCTCAGTTAATTCCCAATCAATGAGTTTCAGATGTGTCAAGGGTAAAGGATCATTGGGTGGGTTTAGGTCTATTGGAGTTAAGGTCTTGACTTCATTATAGTTTGAATCATACATTTTATCTTCTAGGTCTATGACATGAGATTCCTCCAGATTATAGATAGGGGTTAGATCTAGTTCTTCCTTACTAGAGTAATCTTGATCATATTGTGGATCTAACTCTCATGAGACACACCCTAAACTTTTTCCCTCTTGGAATGAAGGTATATATGGCTCTCCTACCCATTCATAACTTGAGCTTTGTACTTCCATAGGTGTAGGTTTATAGGCATGGATGACATCAATTTATTTATCATGGAAAGACTCTTCAGACAAGAAATCCTATTCCCACTTTGCCAAATCTTCATCACTATATGATTCCAATTTGGGAATTTGTTCATGGATGTGAGGGAGAATTTTTGGTATATTCAATTTCAAAATACCCTACCCCAGTTTTCTCATTACTATGTCGGAAATTAGCTTCTATAAGTTCTAGTAATACTTTATTTCTTCTCCCAAGAGGACCCATTCCTTGGTAACCAATATTTTGCATTATGTCAAAACCTTTCCCATATTTATGTGTGAGAATGCTTATGTTTTGTACCATTTCATTTGATATTTCTTGATTTTTTTATATTCACTTTAGGATTTAATTGTCTTATTCTACCTCAGATGATGTACTAGCCCTTAATAGGTTGTCATTATACGTTTGAGAAGATGTTAGTTCTTTTGAAGTGAAGGGTTTTCCATGAGACTTTGGAGATAGTGGTAAATTAACCATGGATAAAAAATATTCTCCAACCCCTTAGTGATGTACTTTTAATTTATTCTCCAACTCTTTCATGAAGATGTCCATATTTAAATAATGGGCTTCTTTTTCTTTCCCCTTTTTTGATTTTTAAAGACTTACTTCTTTTTTTGTTTATTAATTTAAAATATTGGTATTATAGGAACTAGAGTCTTTGTCATTTGAACTAGGGATATCATCCTTTTCACTTTAATTTTTCTTCCATTTGGATGTCGAACTTGTACTAGGATCCTCTTTAGAACTTAAAATGGAAACTTCTTTGAAACTTGAGTTTAGAATCTCTTTGGAATTTGAGTTAGGACCTTCTTGGGTTTAGATGTTTGATGAAACTGACCTAGAGACCTCCCTATTATGTGACACAATGGAATCCATGACCCATTTCACATGGTTATAATATTGAAAAGGATTTAAGTCACCATTGATTAGTATCCCTTGACTAAGGTATGGAAACCTTAAGCATTGGTGATAGGTAGAAGGGACCACTTGCATCTCCTGAATCCAAGGTCTACCCAACAATATATTATAGGTAAAATTTAAATCTAACACTTGGAAAACTATCTCCTTTTGAATATGCCTCACTTAGATTGGTAGGGTAACTATACCCTTTGAATATATTTCTTCATCATCATAAGCTTTTATTATTATTTTTCTTTTCGGATCCATAAAATTCTTTAGAATACCCCAAAGCTTTAACAATATTTAAAGAAAACATGTTTAAGACAACCCTTCCATCTATCAAGACTATTTGAACCCTATGATTTTGGATGAGGAATTCAATATGAAAGGGTAATTTTTATGGGTGGTTCAAAGACATATCATCTTTCTTAGAAAAAGATAGACAATGTGCTGCAATAAGGTGACCGACCATGGTTTAAAATTTATCTAAATCCAATTCATTAGGGATTATCATATCAACCAAGGCATTTTCTAGAATTTTCTTATCAGAAGGTGATATTTTTAAAAACTTTGAGATAGAGATTTGAGTGGGAGTTTTTAGGAGTTGATCCACTAAATTGTATTTATTTAATATGGATGATGACAAGTTATTCATGGTTGTCTTTTTGAATGCTCGTGGTAAGGTAATTTTGGATGCTTTCCCCCTAGTAATCACATTGGTGGACTCTTTCTCTTGTTTATCTTTGAATACTATGTCATTGATGGTATTGTTTATAGCAGGATAAAGCATTGATGGTATTATCACAAGTGTGAGAAAAATTGGCGTTGTTTCCCTTATTATTATTTTTGTTTGCATTTGAACATTAAGCTTTCTCACGACCCCCTAGGGTACCTTCTGCTACAATGTGATGCCTTTTGGTTTAAAGAACACAGGGGAAACATATCAACAAGCCATGACTGTTATCTTCCATGACATGATTCACAAGATCCTTGAATATTATGTGGATGACATCCTGGAAAAATAAATAACAAGGGTCGATCACCTAGATGTGTTGTAATGTGTATTTGACCATCTCCATCATTATGAATTAAATCTTAACCCAAAGAAGTGCATCTTCAAAGTTACATCTAGAAAACTCCTGGGATTCATAGTATCAAGATGAGGCATAAAGATTGATCCAAAGAAATTCAAGGCCATAATGGAAATACCTCCACCAAAAAAACTCAAGTAGTTGCACAACCTACAAGGAAAGCTACAGTTTTTCCTTCATTTCATCTTGCAACTTGCTGATAAATGTCAACTATTTACACATCTATTATGCAAGGATACCAACTTCAAATGGTATTCGTTATGTCAAAGAAGTTTTGAAAAGATCAAATAATACCTAGAAAATCCTCCTATTCTATTACCACCTACTCCTGGAAGGCCTCTAATTTTTTACATATCTTCAACTACCACAACATTGGAGGAACTTCTTGCTCAAGTTGATGATAACGGAAAGGAAAGATCTATCTACTACATCAGCCGCACGCTTGTGGGTTATGATATTAATTATCCACCCATGGAAAAGGCATCCCTAGAAGTGGTATTTTACACTAAAAAATCTTTGGCATTATATGCTCAGTCATAATGTAAAGGTCATACCCAAAGAAGATCCTCTCAAGTATCTACTATCTAAAACTACTCTCACAGGCCACATGGCTAAATGGGTGATGCTTCTTAGTGAGTTTGATATCCAATATGTGGATATAAAGGAAATCAAAGGACAACTCATTGCAGATCAGTTGGATGAAGCACCATTGGTAGATGTGTATCCCTTAACTACAACATTTGGGGTCAAATTTTGACATTAATTTGTGATGACACTACCATATGTGTGTGTGTTTTGTGTGTTTTTTTTCAAGTGCCCCCGATGTTGTTGTAATAGCGATGGTACCATCATAATTTTGACACCCACGTGATTATTTATAAAAAAAAGAAAGGCCCATTTCTAATTTTCATGATCGAGTTGCATGCACGAAGAGGGCCCTAACTGTGGTCACACTTTTACAAAGGAGTTGTGACACAGCTCCTTCTTCAAACAGGTGTGGTCCAAATTGTTGTGCAATCCCCTTTAAATATTACTATACGATTTAAGCCTTATGAAATGGTGTGAGATTTAACTGTACAAACTTCCTCCATCCTAGTTGTAGCTCATGAAAAGAAGGGCTTCTGGCATCTTTGGAAGAAAATTTCTGCTTGGCATCTTTGGAAAACAATTTTTGTAGTAGGTATGTTGGCATGTTTCATATATTTAATGGAGATGGTCAGAAAATCTATTTTTTTGTGTTCTATTTCATTCTAGGGAAAACTCCATAACCTTTTCTGATGTTCATCACTACCTATAGATGCTCCCTTGATGTATGTATATAAATCTTTCCTTGTATTTTTGAGACTCAGTTTAGGTTCATTGTAGAAATTTTATATTGTAATGGAGTGCTTTCAATTAAATTCATTCACTACATTGTTTTGCAATAGTTTTAAGTTATTTGTAAGGGTTTTTCATTGTTATGACATTCTTTCTAGTGCATGATTTATTTGCGTTCCCTTTGGATAGTTTCAAGCCAATTCTAGAGATTTTGCTTCATTACAGAGCAGTTCAGATAATTCATTAATTGTATTAGTGTTGAATAGGTTTAGGATAATTATCTAGGCTTTTCTTTTGTTTAGGATTATTCAGGGGCCTGATAATCAATAACGTCAAAAACCAAAGTAATACCAATGGAAAATGGGTGCAAGATGTGTAAGATAGCAAGGCACACGAACTATTTTATAGAATGTCTGAAAGAGATGTACATGTATGGACAAAAAATGCTAGATAACGGTCTCACATTGTCTGAAAAAGATATACAAATTAAATAAACAAACACTACACTATATTTCACTCAACTGAAAAATACAATGACTAGCCAACAAAAAAAATATAATATTGAAGAAAAATATTAACTACACTATCCAATTAGGGTTACAATATGACTTGACTTTGTATTAATAACATTGAGATTTGAGATAATAGGGTGCTTTGATTATCACTATTATTGTTAAACTTCAAGGTTCAAGCTATGTAAAAGAAAGCAAGAGTTAACATATTCTGCCAGTGGATATCGTAATTGTAAATTGGAAAGAAAACTGTGGATGGAGATAAACTAATCTAATCTAGAGTATAATGATCCAACATGAAATAATTTGAAGAAAATATAAACAAAATCTATATGAATTTCTCTTCAACTATTCAAAATATGTCCATGGCTCACTTGGAGAAGAACAGACCACAGAACCTTGTATCCCATGATGGGAATGAATTTTCATTCTTGATCTAATGAATCAGTTACATTCATCCTTTATGTACAATATTATTGGTCCCCTTTCATAATGACATCAAAATCCTGAATGAGATATGCCATACATGATATTAGTTTGGTATACTACCAAAGAAACTTGTCACATTATGGTTATGAATATATCTGGAGTCTCTAAATAGCAGTATATAGTGAGGCAAAGGGTGTTTAATGTCTAGCTTAAAACGTAAATCCTCACTTAGAAAATAAAAAGAGAAACAAACAGAGAAAATTTAAGAGACATGTTTGGAAAAAGAAATAGGGCTGAACAGAAAGAGGATATTAACATTGTTGCAACAAGGAGATTTGGATGACAACAAGTGAAAGAACATTTGATGGAAGATTTCATTCATCTAGGATTAGGGTTTATTAGAAGATGAGTTTTCATATGAGTCTAGGGGTGAACTCTTGTAGGAGGGAATTTCTCAAATAAATTCTTTTGAGATTTTAAAGTTAGGTAATCTAGTGAATTTGGTAGTTGGTAGGGTATTTTAGTTTATTAAGTTAAAAATTTAGAGGACGATTTAAAAAAAATAGAGAAGTTGATAGTTTTAAAATATTAGTATTTGTATTTATAAGATTTTTTTTTAATGAATAGGTATGTCTATTAATTAACTAAAAAAATTAAGAGATTCAAGAGATAGTCTATAAAATATTAAATGTAATTTAATATTGTATAATTAATTATAATTATTTAAACAGGGCTGCTTTGTGTTAAATCTTTATTAAGAATTTGATAGAGTAGCAATGCAAGTTTATTCAAAGGCTATATTGTACTTCATATAGTTTCAAGATTTGGAATTGAATGCAACCCAAAGATTTTAGCCTCCAACAATTCGAGTAGCCATCCTATTCTTTCACTTTAATGCAAGGGTGAAGAGTTGTTTTAAGATAATTTGGAAAAAATATAAAATTGATGCTTTATATTAAGGAAAAAAGCTATTTTATCACACCTTATATAATTTTATATGTTTATTTGAAGGGAGCATCTTCATTTCTCTTATTAATCTATTAATCCTCAATTTTCTAAGAGGATTGGTTGCAAGTTGGTTTTGGTCATTTTGGAGGTTGAGGAATGATTATACATCCATAAATTTCCCTATGTAGAAGACTTCAATTGACAACAAATTGGAAGAAATCACCTTATAGAAGACAAAAAAAGGTTGATCCATTTTATGTGTGGTGGTAGAGGGATTTGTAGGGTCTTTAAGAGTCCAAATCAATTTATTGGAAGTCATTTTAGTAAGGGTCATTAATTTATTTTTTATTGTCCTAAAAGGAAAAATTGCAATAGTCCTAACTCGCAAAGATTTTGTATTCAAAGATGATGTCTTGATGGGATGTTTGGGTGATAAATCCTTAGTAGACAAGTCATAGTTTTTGGGAATATTTCTCATGTCATATTCCTCACGTCCTTAGTAACTTAATTTTCTAGTTGTACTTTGTTCCATATTTTCCAATTGTAGGTGAATTTACTCCAACTAATTTCCCTCATGGATCCCAAACTTTCTTTTTTCATTGTCCCCTTTTCTTTCTATTCTGAACATGTTCGACAAATTTCATTATGGAATCAAACCTTTTTATTAAATTTACTTCTCTTCACCTCTTGATATGTTGCTGCTCTCCTCAATCTTCCAAATTTCCATACTGTACTTTGCAATAATACACTTTCCCTACCAATGTATTCTCTTGAGGTCAATTAATTTCTATGTTGGATTGTCTTCTACACTTTAGTATGTATCCTCTTTGGAAATTTGTTCATCAGTATACATAACTTCTCAATCTCATTACCTAGCATACTCAATATGCTATCAATCTTCTTTAGTTGCCTTCATGGTGTCACTAACAATACTTATGTAGTGACTAGACCTTGGATGTTAGGTGCCACCGACCATGACTCCAAATATAACTGAAATATTTTTTATTTCAATTTTTAAAATCATAAAATGAATAAAATTTAAAGATAGAAAATTAAGATAATCTTTTTCTTCACTTAAAAAAAATGTAAAGCTCATAAAGCATGGTAAAAACATAAAGCTCATAAATCATGGTAAAAGAGGGCCCTAACTGTGGTAAACCTAAAGTTATAAGTGGGGGAGGCAAAGAAAATATATGTACAGTTATAAAACCTAAAGCTAAATTTACAAATTAACATATCATTTATAAAACCTATCGTAACATGTCATTTTTTGTTTGACATTTTTTGTCACAACTAAAGAGTTCTCACCATGAGAAAATAGAGTGACCATTTTCTATCAAAATCATATGTGCAGATATAAACATTAAGTACAACCTATCCAATTTTTTTTGTAGATATACACATTAAGGATCATGTTAGATAATACAAGGGAATTCGATCAAAATAGGGTGACAATAGCTAGATTGTTGTCTAACTTTCAAAGAGAAGCCGATGACAAATGTTATTGTCCATGCAAGAGTTATAACGGATTAAAGACAAGAAGAATCAAAATCAAAACAAAAAAGAGACATTGTAGGGAGACTGGTCACATTGAAGGGGGGATTGATTATCATCCATTAGTAAGTTTTTTGTTATATTATTTTCACAATTAATATACATATGAACCATGGAAGGAGGTTTGATTATCACATTGAAGAGGGGTTTGATTATCATCATTTTTATATAGGTTGATCTCCCCAATGTAGTACATGATATGGACCACCACATATCAGAGGAACATGGGGGTGTGAATATAGAGGAACATGGAGGTGTGAGTATTGAAGCTGAAGATCATGATCCCATGGAAGATGATGATCATGCACCAGAAAACACATTTGAAGATGATGGTATGAATGCATTGATCATTGACACATTTGGTACTAGTGCTTCTAGTGCTTCTAATGATGATGATGATGATGATGATTATGATGAGGATGAAATTGACGTCATCCATGATATACCTCTACTTGATAAGGCGACCGTGCTAGCTGGTGCATAGTGCGACGGTATTCAGAGAATGACCAATGCCAAAGCACTACACGCGACGTCCAGATGTGACAATAATCTGACAGCTGGACATCTCCTATACAACATATCTATCACATGCCCATCATAATTGTGACACTCATAATGTGTAACGATGGCATGTTAACCATCGTATCTGGTGCATACTGTGATATTCAATACCGTCATAATAATGATGGACATACCAGCCGTCGGTGATTTTGACACCAAAACTGCAACACCGGTCTATGTCACTTGATCGATGGGGTAGTTTCAAAATTGCAGTTCACATAACCATCAGAAAAGGACTCAAATGTACTAGTGCGTAGTCATGGAATTCCCCGATGAACTCCTATGCATGGTCGAAGAACAACATACTTGGAATCTTTATTTTGATGGATCCTAGATAGCTCACTAGTCAGGGGAAGGTATACTCTTTGTCACCCTCAAGGTGAGTAAATTCCTAAATTATTCAAATTAGGAATCACATGCACCAATAGTATTGAAGAGTATGACTCACTCATCTTTGGGTTAAAAATGACAATTCAATGGAACATCACAGAACTACAAGTATTTGTAGATTTGTAACTGATCATAAAGAAATTCCTAGATGAATTCCAGACAAAAGATGATAGTTTTCTATCCTACAAAGAATTGGTGGACAAAATGAAAGAGAAATTTTTACACTTACAGATCACACAGGTGCCTAGATTATAGAACAAAGTAGAAAATGCAATGGCCACCATCGAATCCCTTCTAGAAATTCCTCGAGACATAGTGCAGTATGACTTATTGGTTGAGAAGCTCCATGCACCCACTTATGAGAATGTTGATTCTCAAGTGATGTGCATCTTGGTTGGTCCTCAGTCCTCATGGTAGCACAATATTGACCCTTATCTAAAAAATGGTATCATATCCCCCCACCTCACAAATAACCAACGCTAGAACCTTATTCGGAGAGCATCCTACTACGTGCTTGTAGCCAATACCCTATATCGTTGGGGATATCACAACATTCTCTCTATATGTTTAGACTCAAACAAGGCCGCCCTGGAGTTCCATCGCGTACACACTAGAATTTACGGTGCCCACATGAGTGGCATGGTCTTAGGCAAGAAAATTCTCAAAGCGGGATACTGTTAGCCCACAATCGAACAGATGCTTGTGAGTTTGTAAATAAATTCTTACCATGTCAACAACATGCCAATCTGATTCATGTCCCAATACAAGATCTACATCCCATCACACCTCCATGGCCATTCTCATGTTGTGGTGTCATCCTCATTAGTAAGATCACCCCTCTATCCTCAGAGGGACACATGTACATCATCACTACTACTGAGTACTTCACCAAGTGGGTGGAATCAATTCTTCTCACCCTCAAAACATGCATCCAAATATATAAATTCTTCCTCTACCACATCATCTTTCATTTTGGAATTCCCTCCACCATCTTCACATATCATGGTACACCTTGAAAATCAACACATGAAAAATATGTGTGACCAATTCCGCATTCACTATCACTTTTCAAGTCCATATTTCCCACAAGGAAATGGGTAAGCTAAGGCAACTAACAAAACCCTCCTCAAGATCCTCATGATAGTTGATAATGATTCTAGTTGTGACTGGCACCTCTAAATTAATCCTACCCTCTAGGAATATTGTACTTCTTACTACACTCCAACAAGCACCACCCCCTACTCACTTGTATATGGTGTAGAATTTGTCTCACCAATTAAGGTTGAATTTTCATCATTATGCATTTCAGTCAAGAACCTAATCACAGATGAAGACTACCATGTGACACACCTCAGACAAATAGATCTATTAGATGAGAAGAGACAACAAGCCTATGATCACCTCCTTGTCTACCAGAATAGGCTTAAGAGAAGATATAAAAAAATAAATATGTCCACAAAAATTCCACATGGGGGATTTAGTCCTCAAAGAGAGCCAAAAGGTAAACACAGATAGAGAAAAGAAGGGAAAATTTGAGGTCACATGGGTGGGTCCTTACATTGTCACAACAAACTTTGGCTTAGAGGCATATTTTTATCAACACCCGAAGGGGAACCTCTGAATGATCCCATTAAAATCACTCACATCAAGTGGTTCTATGTTTGATCCATGTAGTGTGCCCCACTTATCTGAAAAAAAAAATCCATTAAAAAATATTAAAAAATCCTGAAAAAAAACATTGTCTTGTTGAAAACCTGGTAAACGGGCTCATTGATGATAACAAAAAAATAAAAAAGTAGAAAAATATAAAAAGTAAAGAGAATAATTTGTCCAATGGTGAAAACTTGGCAATAAGGCACCTTGGACAAGTATGTACGATGAAAACTTGGCAAACAGGCATCACACATAGTGGATCATACCATTATCTATTAAAGTCTCATCTTCATCCATCTCATCTACCCATCTGCCACTCCCAATAAAGTCTCCATTATAGAACCCATATTCCTTGGTTGTTCCATTATCTTATGCACCTGTTAAATAATCAAAATGTTATCCCAAATATATGAGCTTCTCATTAGTCAGTTGTACATTATTCCCTATCCTCATCCCTCAAGATTTTGCACTTTCCTTTTGAATATAACTGCTCATTCCAGTTTCATCATTTGTACATTGTATCCTATCCCACTCTCGTGAGCTCCCCTATGACTAGTTATATTGTGTTTCATCATAATCCTATTTCCTTCCCCTTTCATCTCGCTCAATGAGTTCCTCGATTGAGATGACATACACACACAAAATAATCCATCTAGGGTCATTTTGTATTAAGAACATCGGGCATTATTCATCTAATTAGGTCATTTCATGTATTTAGTCTCATCTAATTTATTTCATTTAATCATTTAGAAGTGCATTTCATCTAGTTTATTTTATTTAGTCATTTAGTAGTGCATTTCATTAGTTCATTTATTAGGTCACTTTATCATTTAGGAGTACATTTCATTAGTTTATTTATATGATCATAACATAACATCACATCCTGCATTCATCAAAAAGCACATAGCATAACATCACATCCTACATCATAATCATATCATAAGCATAACATCACATCCTACATTATAAGAGTTGATATTCTCGTAAAAAACATCATAAATGCATCTGATATAGAAACCATCATAAAAAAACCAAATGCATAAATCCATCACATGTCATATAAGTCAAAGTCCATCATCACTATATCAAATGTCCAACGTACATAGTCCATTATCATAATACAATGCACCTAAGTGTCGTAATGCATATACATCTCATCAAAAACTACAAAAGTCTGTCACCTTGATTAAGGTAGCTCATGGGGCTGACTAAGAAGGTCCCTCATCTCCTCCATTTCTCCTATGCAAGAGAGGTGTCATCCCCACTGATCCCTGTGATGCCCTACGAGTAATTTGTGACTGTGACTGCTCTATGTATGCAGACTTTTGTCAGTCCTTAGGGACTACCTCAAAGTACAGGCCCATGTAATATGTTGCATCTATACATTCCCTAGCCACATCCCTATATGTTGGTAATGCCATAGTTAGCACCTCTCCCACACCCCCTGTCATGGTTTCCTGCATGCCTCATCCCCCTGTGTTGTAAGGGTGTCTACCTGCTCCATAAAAGTGTCTACCTGTCCCCTTAGTGTCATATTATATCACTGTCTTGCCTATTCTATTGTAAACTCTCCTAAGTCTATTCTCCTTAGTAATGTGTCTAGCAACACCTGAGTCTTATCCGCTCATGTACCCTCTCTATTTCCATCAACCTCTGCACACGGCCTATCTCAGTCTGCAAGATATCTCTCTCATCTTGCATGGTCGCATGATCATGGGACTCTATCTCCAAGAGCTCCCTAACCCTCTGTAACTCAGCCTCAAGGGTGCCATATGTTTCCTATGATGTCCCTCATGCTGCTTCTTCCTATGGTACCTGTACCTATTCCTATGCTACCTTATGTGGTGGTTGTACCTGTGGTGGTTCCTGTACCTAGGACACTTGTGGTACCTATACCTATGGTAGCCCCAACCTATGGTCCTATCCTATCCCTCACTCTCCTACACTATACTAACAAGGCTTTCCACTATCTCACCCCTATTGCTGATGAATGTGGGGCATCCCCCCTACAGTGCTATCATCAATATCCATATCCATTGCTGGCTGCTGACGTGCTACAAACTGTGTGGGATCTTTTAGCCTAATAGATATATGGCTTGTCCACCATGTTGCATACTATACATTCATCCCTAGATCATCTACATCTCACCTATTAACACATCAGGAGCACTAGTGTCCTCCATGTGGTCCTCAGTGTCAGTGCATCAATATTGCTAGAGTAATCTTTAGTTTTCTTATTAATTAAATCATGGTGATTTAATTAGTTAAGTTATTACTCTTTAATGCTTAAGCTTTCTCTTAGGTGCATTAATAATTAATTCTTTTATTAATTATTAATGTGCAACCTATCTTTTTTAGGTTTTAGGGTTTTGTTCACCTTTATAGGTTGAATCTTGTAATTCTTTTTTAATTAACTCAGATTATAATTTTTCTCTCACATTTTGAGTAACTTCTAAGTTCTGCTTTTTCCTCTTTTTGCTTCTCTCCTGTAACAGGTTATTTGCATGTAGGTATTCTTTGCATTCTGTGGATTTGTATCTCTCAAATCCTACATGGTATTAGATCCACACAATTGTTTCCTGGTCTGGAGGTTTTGAAGCCATGATTTGAGGGCAAAAACCATAACTTCTCTGGGGTTTCTTCTTCAATCTGGAAGAGGCGCTTATCTCTGGAGCACTTTGACCAAATATAGACACCACCATCACACTCAAAAGGCCTGAGAGATCACATTTTCATATAAAGTTTGCAATATTTGGCCACAGCCACAAAGCCGTCAGGGAGCCACCTTTGCCCGACTACCACCAGAGTGCTGCCAGGGAACCGTCATCAACCTAGCTAACATCACTCATCAGAAAGTGATGTTACTTTCTGGCGTATAATTTTTTTCTAGCCATCAACAATTTTTTTGGCCAGACAGCCCAGTGACGTGCATACGACCGTCAAATTTATTCCCAGGGATGTGCGACGACCATTTGACCGTCAATTTTTTTCCCATCACTAGTTTTTTCCAGAGAGCTCAATTGTAGAGGTGCTATTGGTTTTTTGGCCATAATGTTTGCATACGGTATCATTTTTTAGAAAACAAAATATCGCCAAAAATCTCTTTCCGAGATGGTTCTCCTTACATGAGTTTAGTGTGAAAATTTGGCCGTTTGAGTACCTATTTTCAGTGTCAAAGTTACGGCTTCTATTTCCCTCCTTGCTACACTAGGTTTTGATCTAAATGCAGTAAGGTCAGATTTCTTAGTTTTTTTTTCATTTAAAAGAGCTATCATGGGTTTTTCTACTCACCCTTTAGTTGTTATTTCGAACGGGGTAATTATGAGTCATGGGAAATGGGTATACTTACACATTGTATGTGGCTTGAATTTTTCCTTATTTGTATGATCTCATACCTAAACCAACCACTTCAGAGGGAAAATTAGCATGGGATATTATTAGAGATCACATAGTAGGACTTATATTATCTAGTATTGATCATGACACTTTGTTGGCTATATCAGACATTGAATGTCCTCAGCCACTTTGGACATGTCTTTGGGAGATCTATGTAGACCCTAATCTCTCTCCATTCCTAGAGAATCTTGCTTTAGATTATCTCATGCCTATTTCTTGGATAGAGAATACACCCTTTGATCATGATACTTTAGAGGGGCTTGAGTATTTAGACACCCTTACATCTTCTGATGGATCAGAGCCTTGTCTCACAGTTCCTACTCTTCAGACTGAGACTTCTCCAACATCTCCTATTGTTCCTGATTCGTGCAATAAGGCATCATTCACCTTCCAAACATAGCTACTTTGGACTCTTATCTTATAGACATCTCCTTCATGTTTGTTGAGTCTTATATTGTAGACTTGGAGGATTGTTTTGAGGACATTCATCTCCTCTACCTTGACAGTCAGGTTATCATTGTTTGCCCATCATTATCAATGCATTCAGCAGTTGCATTTTAGGATTCTCCACATCATTTTTGATTTGTCATCATTTGTTTTAATTCAGATAGAGAGATTCTTCAAAATCTAATCATGGCACACATCTTGAGTCAAATTGGTTCATCACTCTTCACAAGGTTTCTTCAACATCATCCTTTGGATGTATTTCTTCCCAAGGGGAGGAATATCATTTTCCACTACAAGATCTCCTTTTGGATTCTACATTAGGAATCTACCATTGTGACAGGAGTTTCTTCATTCTGGGGGGACTTTGGTGTCTCATCCCTCTCTCATGGGGGGGCTGGTTGTACTTATGGTCTTGAGAGAGTCTCTTGAACCATTTCTTTTTTGCATTTTTCTATCTCTTTTTGGAGAGGGATTTTTTCCACTGGGTTTTCTTCTTTGTCTCCGGTTTACAGAGATTTCCTTGTATTGGGTACCTGATTAGGCCTTGTTGTCAGGACCCTTTTTCCTACTTTCATAGTTGTGTTATATTAGCTTACCCCCTGCACTTAGCTTAAGGGGGGGTGTTAGAGTAATATTTAGTTTGCATATTAATTAAATTATGTTCATTTAATTAGTTAAGTTATTACCCTTTAGTGCTTAAGATTTCTCTTAGGTGCATTAATAATTAATTCTTTTATTAAATATTAATGTGCAACCTAGCTTTTTTAGGCTTTAGGGTTTTATTTACCTTTATGGGTTGAATCTTTTAATTCTTTTTTAATTAACTCAAATTATAATTTTTCTCTCACATTTTGAGTAACTTCTGAGTTATGATTTTTCCTCTTTATGCTTCTCTCCTGTAACAGGTTATTTCCATGGAGGTATTCTTGGCATTTTATGGATTTGTATCTCTCAAATCCTATAGGTATACCAGACTCAAACACTCACATCCCTAGTCACATGAGGATGTAACACACCTTCCACTACCACATCCTGTTGTAAGCCAAATTGCCTCATCACTCAAGATGGCATGTACCTCTCAATGTGATGGATCATCCTCCCTAGTATCCAAGACTCTATATATATGAATGAGAGGTATAGTAAGTCCTCTCTCTCATCCTCCAATCCTATTTTCCAATCTATAGAGCCCCATGGCTCACAGGATCTAAATGGGGACCAAAAGAACTTGCATCTCATCTATGACCCTCCTCCAGTATCAAGTCTTCCCTACTAAGGTGTAGTGCAATGGTAACCTATATTGGCATGCATATGAATCTCCTTTCTGGTGAGTCTCTCAAATCCACAATAGTCACAACACAACATTATGGTACCAAGCCCATACCAGTACCAGAGTTACACATGTCCCCATGTTACATCCCCTGCGGTACGTACACATGTGTAGATCATGATACAACTCATCCAACATGACACATCCCTAGAAGAATATCATCCCTAATGCTAGCATCCCCATGAGCACCTACACCCATTCCATGCCAAATCCATGACCTAAAAGATCTTCCAGCATCCTCCTTCCTACAAGGCCTGCTAGATACAATGTGACCCTCCTCAATCTCCTATCTACCATGGCCTACCATGACATTAATGTTCGGTCCCAAGGTATCCTACCCATCGGTCTCCTGAAAGCTAACTACATATAATTCTCCCAGTCCTCTAATTGATATTGTGGTATTGGTCCCCTGATCAGGACTCTAAGTATCTGCCATACATCTAGTAATGTAATGTAGCATCTCCAGTCGTTAAGTAAAATTTAGTCATGTCACTGTGCCATTGCTCCTTGAAGGCTGTCATCATCCTATTGTGTGCCTATAGCCTAGGCCATCAGTTCATATATTCCAGCCCTATAGTTGATACCAATCCCCACTTTGCATCTGTCAGCTAGTCTTCAATCTCCATTGTCGGTGGCTAGTGCTCCCTCAAACCTAGCAGTGAAAACTGCTCCTACAAAATGATAGAAATCTTGTCAGCCCTTTTTTCTTCTACCCAAACCCTCCTAACTAGGAAATTATACCCCTAGGACCCTTCTTGTTCCCCTAGAAAGAGCTAGTTTCCTTCGTGTCCCCATCCCCTTGGCGTTTGACCCTATTGGTGTAGACCTCGGTATAGGCAGAGACGTTGATCATGCATCGGCATCTCCACCTCACCGAGCCCCACCCAATATTTGTGGAGACATAGTTTTCAGACTTGCATCTACATAGACAATAATCCAAAGATTGGCATCTTCATAGATGTCAGTCCATGAATCGATGTCTCCGATTCAAAATTGATTCTACCCCATTTATTGCCCACCCACCCTGCTCCCAAAGTATTAAATGCATAAAAAATAATAAATGCTAGGTTAAGGCATTGACACGTACCACATATGCCCAGGTTGTCAGCCATCCATGGATCCTAACATGCTTTACAAGATGCCTCATTATCCTCTTCTCCACCACTTTTCACTCTCGGAGCTCTGATTCTTCTCTCTATCAATGTTGTAATTGACCTTCCCATCCCCCTGGCCCATTTTTATAGGCCCCATTCTCCTACCACTCTCTCCTAATGGTCCTACAACTATCCCAATTCCTGAGCTTTGTACATATCAATCACTTAGTTTTATCATAATGTTTGATCTCCCACATGTCCTACTTGTACAAAAAATATTTTAAAAATCTAGAAACTGTAAAAATCACGAAAATCCCAAACAAATCATAAATCTCTAAAAAATCATAAAAATTGAAAAATTCATCCAAATCCACAATTCACAAGGTTGTCCATATCCACTGCCTCTCACATTCATGTTTCCACTCATCTGCACCACAAACCATTTCTCTCTCCATCAAGTCAGTTTCACATCATCCCAACTCATCACCACTCGCATTTTCTCTTTGTCCCAATCCACTGAGCTTAACCCCATCACATTAAGCTTGTCCCAGATCTAGTGACTCCAAGATCTTTTCACACAATCATCTCTGAGCTCAAACCTTCTAGAAACTTTTTCTATCCATATCTATTTCTAGCAAATACCCACTTTGACAAACAATCCAATCTTGGTTTGTTAGGGTACATCCTCCCCGACTTATGAAATCCTCCATCACACAATCTTGGTCATGGAAAAGAACTTTGGACTAAATGACTACTTGGTCATGAAGCCTTTTTGTTTATTTTACCTTTTTGTGTCAATTGAAACCTGCCCATAAGTAGCTTGATCTCCTATATCTTGGTGCGTCTTTAATGGTGTTTATTGGTACATGCATCGTTTGCAGTATGATCTAATTGTTGGTGTTTTAGTGCATCTTTTTCGATTATGTGGTAATGATAATGCATGGATTCCTAGGGGTAGGGTCAAGTATACTTTCACCAAGCCCCTCAAAATGCCTTGGGTGTACTCGGTCTCCCTGTCACTTCATTAGTTCCATCATATATGCATGATCTACATCTATGTTCCTAAATCTACCTACTTTGTTTTTGCGTCTATTCCATGCAAAGGAACCATGTTATCTATGTTTTCTATCACCTGATGCATACCTCCTCTTCCAATATCAAACTAGGGTGTTCTCTCCAACATTAACACAATTTAATCTACAAGTCCATTACTTGCATTAGATTCATGATTGCATTTTTCTTTTGGGAAAGGCTTCTATATATTCACTTTCCCCCATCTCTTCAATGCTCCCCCTCTATCTTTCAATCCCTTTCTTCTTCTTCTTCTTCTTCTTCTTCTTCTTCTTCTTCTTCTTCTTCTCTCTCTCTCTCTCTCTCTCTCTCTCTCTCTCTCTCTCTCTCTCTCTTTTGCATCCTTTTTTCAAGAAAATTCCACAACACTTTTCTTGTTGCGTTCTTTTCTCGAGGGGGGCACAACCTGGCACCTTTGTCACTTTGACACGACTCTTAGACACTTAATTTCTTCTAGGAAAACTTATTTTCTTTTCTTTTATGCAACGCCACTAGCGATGCCGTATTAAAGATGGGAAAAATGTAGACGGCTAAAAATTAATTAAATTAATAACTCCTATAAATAATTAATAAATAATTTATATTCATCTAACTATTTAATTTAGTCAATTAAATAGTCTCCCCTCTTGATATTTAAATGTAATCTAAATACTATCCCAATGTATTTCAAATCAAATACATTTTCCTCACAAAACCCATTTTTATTAAATTCATATTTATTAAAGTTCCCTCACATTCCTAATTCTTCAAAACTATGATTAATTCAAGTTTAACTTGAATACTAATCTAAACCCAACATAGAAAACTACCCTACGCCTACTATCCCACTTTCTAAACCTACCTTGTCACTTAACTACCAAATAATCACACTTAAAATGTGATTCCTAACCCATTTAGTGCTAATGGATTTCTCACACATGTGTGAGAAACCCATCCCAAGGAAGCCACCCAACTTCCTTAAATGCAACCACCTTCTTGTCCCCCACACATTTCCCCAAGGTTTCTCACATATGTGTGAGAAACCTTGACCCTCACAATATCTTAAATTCTCTAAATTGACCTCTCCTCTATCCCATGTATCCCTTGTGTGGCTCTTATGTGGATGCCACATATGTTCCACCTCATCCAAGCTCTTCCCTTCCTCCAAAACATCTATAAATAGGAGGCCTTTTCCTTGCAAACTATCTCTCATTTTTGCATTGTTATCATGCTAGAATAGCTCTAGAATTTAATTTTTATTTCATGTTTTTAACTCTTAATCCATTAGATATCACATCTTAGGATAATTGGTGAATGAATCTAGTTTCAATCTTGCATCACATCTCATCTTAGCTTAAATCTTCATTGTGGGAAGCTTGAGACTAGTTGCCTCATTCTCATTCTTGATCTCTTACTCCATCCATTATCTTTGCATTTGTAATTGAATCCACAATCAAGCAATAAAATCACTTGGGGATTACTCATTTGTGTTATTTTGAGAGAGTACATCCACATCTCCAAAAGAGATAAAATCAGACAAGCCTTTAGGGGTGCACTTGTTTAGAGCTCTATCCAACGTTATGGAGTATTTTTTTTTGTTTTAAGTTTCTTCATGCTTTTAATATTTGTGTATGCTAACCCACTAATGTTTGCATGTTTAAGCTTGATCCCAATAGATTGAAGATTTCCCCATACACACAATGAAAGAACACAAAAGGAATGGATTAAAATTATACAACCCAAGTCCAATCGCCAAGCTTATAGTTGATATTAATTTTTGAGGGAATACCTTTAGATTGGTTGATATTAACATAGATCTCAGTGTGAACAAATATTTTCCTAGAAGCAGTCATGGGATCGAAAAACACAAGTTCCCCAAAATAAGTAGTTAAACCTCTTAAGACCTCCTCATCCCAATATTCAAGAAGAAGACTCAAAATCCTAACCCAAACTAGGGAAACATCAAAAGACCACTCCTTTGGAGTAAACCTAAGCTCCCATCTTTCGAGGGCTATCACATAATGAACCAATAAGAAAGGACCACCCTAGAGGATAGCTAATAAATCCTCCTCGTAATTAAAGGACAAAGAGAAAAAAGTCCTTTTCCATGCCAAGCATATCAACATGGTCTTTGTTTTTCTATTTTCTAGCTACCTAAGAACAAACTGATTCAATATTTGAGTGAGCCCTAATAAACTTTCAAATTAGAGAATAATCTATCAGGGAGATCCCCTTCTCCATAATACAACTTGGCATGGACATAAGATAGAAAATAGAAATAGGGTTAGCAAAATAAGAGACAGGGGAGAAACTCTTACCTTTAAAATGTGACCCAAAAAGCTCCATCCATCAAGGAGATCCCCACCTTCTCACAATGAAAGCACACAAAAGGAATGGATTAAAATTATACAGCCTTAGTCCAATCACCAGGCTTATAATTGATATTATTTTTTGAGGGAATACCTTTGGATTTGTTGATATTTACATAGATCTAAGTGTAAAACAATATTTTCCTAGAAGTAGTCATGGGATAAAAAAAAACAAGCTCCTTAAAATAAGTAGTTAAACCTCTTAAAACGTCCTCATCCCAATATTCAAGAGGAAGACCTATAAGCCTAACCCAAACTAGGGAAACATCACATGACCACTCCTTTGGACTAAAAATAAGCTCCCATCTTTTGAGGGCTATCACAGAATGAACCAATAACAAAGGACTGCCCTAGAAGATAGCTAATAAATCCTCCTAAAAAATAAAGGAGAAAGAGAAGAGCCATTTTCAATGCCAAGCACATCAAAGTGGCCTTTGTTTCTCTATTTTCTAGCTACATAAGCATGAACTAATTCAATATTTGGGTGAGGCCCAATAAACTTTCCAATCAAAGATAAATCCATCAAGGAGATCCCCTTCTCCATAATACAATTTGGCACAGAGATTAAAAAAAACAACTAGAAATAGGGTCAGCAAAATAAGAGACATGGGAAAAATTCTTACCTTTGAAACGGGATGCAAAAACCTCCATCCATAAAGGAGATCCCCACCTTCTTACAATGAAATCACAAAAAATGAATGGATTGAAATTATACAGCCTGAGTCCAATCACCAAGATTATAGTTGATATTAATTTTTGAGCGAATACCTTTGGATTGGTTGATATTAACATTGATTTAAGTGTAAACTAATCTTTTCATAGAAGCAGTCATGGGATCAAAAAACACAAGTTCCCCAAAATAAGTAGCTAAACCTCTTAAAACCTCCTCATCCTATTATTCAAGAGGAAGACCCAGAAGCCTAACCCAAACTAGGAAAACATCACAAGATCACTCTTTTTTACTAAACCTAAGTTCCCATCTTTGGTGGGCTATCATAGAATGAACCAATAACCAACGACCACCCTAGAAGATAGCTAATAAATGTTGGAATAGTCCCAAGGGATAACTAAGATGGGGGGTGAATCAGTTATCAGCTAGTTTAATTCTTTTCTCCAATTAATTATAGAATAACATTAAGCATTAACACATTCAGATAACACAATATAGAACTCAACAATTTTGGTTAGGGGAAAACCAAATAGGTAAAAACCTCGGTGGGAATTAGCACCCACAAAGAACTATACTTGAGTATAATAATCCCTCTTAGAAGATCTTACAAACCTATTAGGAGTTGATCTTTACAATGCAATAAGTACAGAGACCTAGTTAAAGGTTGGACCCTATTAGGAGTATTTTACAAATAACCCTGTTAGGGGTGAGGACACACTGTCTTAGAGCTCACTGCTCAAATGGTGAAGGCTGCAACCTTCTGTAAGGCAGGTATGCACTATATCTGATAATGAATTGTTTGAGTAGACCTACTGTCTTGATTAGTTCCAATGAATTGTAATCTTCTTCTGCTTCTTCTCATAGATCTTCAATTTTTACTGTCTAACTTTCTGCTCTGCTCTGTCTTTTCTTTTTCACTTCATTTTCACACTTAACAATCATATTTGAAATGGTATATGTATCTTCTCCAAAGATAAGGTCACAGCGGATGTAGGAAACACTTCAACAACTTCCTTGTCGGCTTAACTAAGTACACAATCAAAGTTAGGACGGTGCAACTCAAAATGAATAGATGTGTTGCTTCACATAGTCAGCTTTACCAGATTAACTCAATCATGATGCTTCTGTTAGAACACATTTAGCACCTTTGGATAATCATCATTAAATAATAACTAAACATGAATACAAACACGCATATCCTAAAGATAGGTGCAACTCAAGAAACAATGTAAATACATTGGCTCTTAACAGATAATCTCCATAAACTGTGACTGCCAAAATAGATTAACATAGCTCAACTAAAACTGCATATCTGAATCTACGTGTATGAAGATTGCATTCAAAACATGTCTACAACATAGATGTAAACACAAAAGGCTCCAGAATATCTATACTGATAATTTCTTACAGGACACTGTTGTATATTATATGTTTTCATCAATGACAAACATACAATCGATTATTTGCACAAAAGAAAATCTCCAACAATCTCCCCCTTTGACATTGATGGCAACATATGATATGAAAAACACCATCACCTCAATGTATCCTCCTTATTATTACAATCTTCTCAATATCCTCATCAAAAGCTCCTCTTAACTGTTGCATCTCTTTTTACTATATTTTTCATTACTATATACTCCCCTAGACTATATGCTCCCCCTAACTATATACTCCCCCTTTGACATCAATGGAAAAGGGTGCCCAAAACAATTAAGCATAGGTACTAGTCCAGAAATAGAGTAGTCAACCATTCATCAGTCACCAAGGAATGATGTTCTTTGCAACAAATTCTAATCAGAATCAGGAAAGGGAATTACTCCCAGCTTCTCCCTGAGATACTCAAAAGTATCTTTTGATAAAGGCTTTGTAAAAATATCTGCTAACTATTATTTAGTGCTCACATAATCCAAATTTACTTCTTTGTCAACAAATTTTTCTCTTAAAAAATGATATTTGATCTCAATGTGTTTTGTCTTTGCGTGCATCACAGGGTTCTTTGACATATTGATAGTGCTAGTGTTATCATAGTGAATAAAAATAGGATAATCAATATGAATACCAAAGTCTTTAATCATCCGTTTGATCCAAACCATTGTTGAACAATTCAATGCTGCTACAACATACTCAGCTTCTGCTATCGACTAAGAGATACAATTCTATTTCTCGCTTGTCCAAGTAACCAACCTGTCTCCAAGAAATACTTCTCCTCCTGATGTACTCTTTCTGTCATCAACACAACCTGCTAAATCAGCATCAGTATACACATAAATTTTTATATTCTTTGAGTTAAGATACCATAAACCATAGTCTATAGTCCCTTTTAAGTATCTGAATATTCCTTTTATTGCCATTAGGTGATTTTTTTTAGGTTCAACTGCAAATCTTCCAACAATGCCAACTGCATTGGAAATATCTGGTCTAGATTGAGTAAGATATATGAGTTTTCCAATCATAGACTTGTATAGTGTCTTGTCAACTACTGTGGAATCATCATC
>MU225064.1:972212-984784 GCA_018584345.1 Thuja plicata
CAATCTTCCATTTTGAAAGTCTTCAATATCTCCTTCACATACTTAGACTGATTTATGAATATGCCTTTGTCTATTTGTTTTACATTCAATCCCAAAAAATATTTGATAGGTCCAATCATGCTCATTTAAAACTCACTTTGCATCTCTTTGGTGAATTCTACACTAAGTTTTTCATTACCTCCAAAGATAATGTCATCAACAAAGATAGCAACAAGTAGTAATCCATCAGGTGTTTCTCTTATGAATAAGTTGCAATCTGCTGCTCCCTTTTTTAATTCAATCTTGATTAAGTAACCATCAAGTCTCTCATACCAAGCTCTTGGGGCCTGTTTAAGTCCATAGAGGGCTTTCTTTAATCTACATACCATGTCTCATTTGTCTGAAAGTTTGAATCCTTCATGCTGCTCTATGTAGACTTCTTCTTTTAAGTCACCATTCAGAAAAGCTAACTTGACATCCATCTGATATACCTTGAAGTTCTTGAATGTTGCATAGGCTAAAAATAACTTTATAGCTTCCAGTCTGCTCACAGGGGCAAATGTATCAGTGTAGTCTATTCCTTCTCTCTGTGCATATCCTTTACATACCATTCTTTCTTTGTTTCTTACCACTGTACCTTCTTCATTCATCTTATTCCTGAATATCCATTTTGTTCCAATCACTTTTTTTTCACAAGGTCTAGGGACCAATTCCCATGTATCATTCTTGATTATCTGATCTAATTCTTCTTGCATAGCACTTTCCCAATCTGAATCATTGCACGCATCTTCAACACTTAAGGGTTCAATTTGTGAAAGTAAGCATACATCTTCATCAACGGTTGAACCTTTTTCTCTAGATCTTGTAAAGACTTTAGCTCTTTGATCTCCAATGATATCTTCCTTAGAGTGGTATTTGGATGTGTATTTTAAGTTTTTAGGATTGAAACTCTCATCTATAATATGTGATTCTTCTTGACTTGGTTAAGGATTGTTACATGAAACATCAATACAATCAAACATTTCTTCAATAACTGTGTCTTTATTGATAGGTCTAGGTTCATCTTCAATCATGGGAGCACATTCATAGTATCTTTCTTGATTCATAAAATTCTCATCAATCTTCACATGAGTACTTTCAATGATCTTCTTCAATCTTAGATTAAAACATCTATAGGCTTTTCTTTTAGTAGAGTAACCAAGAAAAATACCTTCATCACTTCTAGCATCAAAATTGCCAATACTATCATCTCTCTTGATGTAGCACTTGCTTCCAAAGATTTTGAAGTATTTTATAGTAGGTACATTACCAAACCAAAGTTCATAAGGTGTCTTGTCTGCATCTAGCCTCAATTAGATTCTATTGATAGTATAGATTGCTATATTGACCGCATCTCTCCAATAGGTATGGGAAACCTTTCCTTAAATCATTATAGTGCACACTGTGACAAGTATTATCCTATTCCTTCTTTCTGCAATCCCATTCCACTAACAGGTTCTAGGTGCACTTAACTGTCTTTTGATTCCATGTTCTTCGTAGTAATCATAAAATTGGTCAGAGGTGAATTCTCCTCCTCTATCTGATCTCAGACATTTTATCTTCAATCCAGAATCATTTTCAACTTTGGCTTTGAATGCTTTGAATGTTTCAAAGGATTCAGATTGTCCTTCAAGAATGAAACCCACATCATCCTTGAGAAATCATCAACAAATAAAATAAAATACCTTTCTCCATAGTATGATCTTGTTTGAGTAGGTCCACATAGGTCTGTATGTATCAGATCTAATTTGTTCTCTATAGAGTTTTGTTTACTCCTGAATGAGGTCCTCACATGCTTCCCCATCACACATTCCCTACACATAGTATCAACTGGTCTTGCAATACTTGGAAGGTCTCTTACTGCCTTTACATTACTTATCTTTACTATGTTGTCAAAATTGATATGACAAAGTCTCTTGTACCATAGCCAGCTCTCATCCAATTTTGCAAAAAAACAACTTACTTCAGAGTTAAGCTGAAAGACATTACCTTTGGCCTTTAGCCTGATGCAATCATGTCTCCTTCTTTGTTGTTGATAATACATTTGTTTTTCTTGAATTCCAATTGATATCCTTTATCTAGCAGTTGTCCAACACTTAGTAAGTTATGATGCAAACCATCAACATAAAGAACATCATTTATCTTGTTCTTTCCATCTAAGGTGATAGATCCTCTGCCTATGATAGGTTTGGGAGTGTTATCTACAAATCTAACCATGCCACCTTTGTACTTATCTAGATGTACAAATCTATCTTTGTCACCTATCATGTGATGTGAACACCCACTGTCCATGATCCAGTCTGTTCTAATGTCAGCTTGTGAAACTAAATCCAATTCTTGAGCTTTCTTTTCGTCTTCAATTTCTATTTGATCAATCATCTTTTCATTATCTTTAATAGAAAAGAATCCAATCTCATCTTCTCCCAAGTCATGATCAGTTACACCATCTTCAACATTATAGAATTCCTTAGTATATTTGGGCTTGTAATCTGATCTGAACTTCTTCACTCTTGTAGGACACTTGGATGCAAAGTGGCCAACTTTGTTGCATGAAAAACATTTGAATGGTATCTCTCCTTCATATTTCCCTTTACCTTTTCTTTCCTTCTTAGCAATCATAGCAATGATTTCTTCTAGTTCAGTATCAAATTCTTATTTTTCATTATTACTAGAGATGTTCAAGGATTTCTTACCATGGACTGAGGCTTTGAAATTTGTTTCCATTTTAGGCTCTGTCTTCAACCTTGATATCTCAAATGCAAATATTTTGCTAATCAGGGTTTCTCTTTTGAAGTCCTTTGAGAATTGCATGGTTTCATCCAAGATGTTAATCTTGCTTTCATAATCGGCTATCAATGTGGTCATCAGTTTGTCCATTATATCATACTCTAAAATTTCTCCACCATTGTTCCTGATACCTGATACTGCTTCATTAATCCTTTGATTGTAAGCTCTGATGTTCTCTTCAGGTAGCATCTCTAAATTATTATATCTTTTCTTCCATGTCTTTCTGCGTGCATTCTTTTCTTGGATGTCTCCTTCAAACATATCTTCTAAGTATTTCCAGATTGAATATGTTTTTTCTTCTTTCTTGATCTTAGAAAATTCACTGTCAGATAGGGCACTGATTAGGGCTTCCTTGGCAATTGCATTTTGAGTGAATACTTCTTTTTATTTATTTGTAGAGTCTTCTTCTGCAAGGTCTTTCAAGGTGGGAACATCAATTACATGAGTAGCAATCTCATAGATCTCAAAACCAATGCACTGAAGATGTGTTATCATTTTTTTCTTCCAATCAAGATAGTTCTCTCCATCAAACTTAGGACTCTCTTTCCTGAAGTATGCCATTGGATCTACCTTAAGCTGTTAGGATTTCTCTCCAAGGAACTTGGATTTGATACCAATTGTTGGAAAGTCCCAAGGGATAACTAAGAGGGGGGGGGGGGGGAATCAGNCTTGGATTTGATACCAATTGTTGGAAAGTCCCAAGGGATAACTAAGAGGGGGGGGGGGGTGAATCAGTTATCAGCTAGTTTAATTCTTTTCTCCAGTTAATTACAGAATAACATTAAGCATTAACACATTCAGATAACACAAGATAGAACACAACAATTTTGGTTATGGGGAAACCAAATAGGTAAAAACCCTGGAGGGAATTAGCACCCACAAAGATCTGTACTTGAGTATAATAATCCTTGTTAGAAGATCTTACAACTCTATTAGGAGTTGATCTTTACAATGCAATAATTATAGAGACCTAGTTAAAGGTCATACCCTATTAGGATCCTTTTACAAATAACCCTGTTAGGGGTCAGGACACACTGTCCAATAGCTCACTACTCAAATGGTGAAGGCTACAACCTTCTGTAAGGCATATATGCACTATATCTAATAATGAACTAATTGAGTAGACCTACTATCTTGATCAGTTCCAATGAATTGTAATCTTCTTCTGCTTCTTCACATAGATCTTTAACTTTTACTATCTAACTTTCTACTATGCTCTGTCTTTTCTTTTTCACTTCATTTTCACACTTAATGATCATATTTGAAATTCTATATGTATCTTCTCCAAAGATAAGGTCACAACGGATGTAGGAAACACTTCAACAACTTCCTTGTCAGCTTAACTAAGCACACAATCAAAGTTAGGACTGTGCAACTCAAAATGAATAGACACGTCACTTCACATAGTCGGCTCTACCAATAACTCAATCACGATGCTTCTATTAGAACACACTTAGCACCTTTGGATAATCATCATTAACTCATAACTAAACATGAATACAAACATGCATATCCTGAAGATAGATGCAACTCAAGAAACAATGTAAATATGTTGGCTCTTAACAAATAATCTCCAAAAACTGTGACTGCCAAAATAGATTAACATAACTCAACTAAAACTGCATATCTAAATCTACGTGTATGAACATTGCATTCAAAAAATGTCTACAACATAGATGTAAATGCGCAAAGCTCCATAATATCTGTACTGATAATTGCTTATAGGACACTAATGTATATTATATGTTGTCATCAATGACAAATATACAATCGACTATTTGCACAGAAGCAAATCTCCAACAATAAATCCTCCTCACAAATAAAGGAGAAATATAAGAATCCCTTTTCCATGCCAAGCACATCAATGTGGCCTTTCTTTTTCTAATTTATATCTATATGCACCTGTTGGTGAACAAATTTGTCTTTCCAGAAATTCAACCAAATGACCCTGGAATGCCCAAATCATATGACAAGATCTGCAACCAATAGTTTGGAAAGATATACAATAATTATCTTTCCTCTAAATTGTCTTGGGTATAGCTCCCCGTGTGAGACTTCCAATGAATTCAATAAACTACAAAAATGAATGCTTTTAACCTGAAAGCAAGTAAGGCACAAAATCATCTATTCATAAACATGGAATAGATGCCAAATATTTCAATAACTGAAAATAATCAATAAATGGTATAAAGACCATTTATCCATCTTTTAAATTACAGAGAAAAAACAAAGGGAGAAAAACATATCAATCTTTCCATGTACATGAATAACCAAGGCTCAAAAACCAAGTAATAAACACACACAGTCAAATGAAACAGAGCTACATTTAAAGAAAAATGAATCAATTCACAGGTTAATCTCAATCAGAAGATAACACAGATCTCATTGCCTTTGCACACACAAATTATAATTTGAAAATCAAATATATCTCTTTCCCCTGCATTACAAATAGAAACATAAATAAAATCCTCTTTCTTGCAAAACACCGTCTCTAGAAAAAGCTGCAGAACCCTTTCTTAATATTCTGGATGCATATTTATTCCCCTTGCTCTGATAAGCTTCTTTTCAGTTTTATAACTGATTCTTGAAATTAATTTCCTGTAAATTTACTTCCTCTTTGATATAATGTTGTTTATAAATGTTCTTTTTGTATCAAAACATTATAAACATAACTTTATGATAAAAGGGAATATCAAATTTAATATTACTCCATAAGCATCCTCAAGAGAATGCGTTCCTTTTTTTTTAATCACTTTATTTTCTCTATCCTTCCTCCATTGGGCTCATTTAATTGATTCCACTATTTTCATCTTCTGATTATTTACTTGGCTTCAAATCTCTTGTTTCTAGTGATGATAGAGTGATTACCTTCAAGGTATTAGAATCAAATGCCTCTTTATATTGTGATTTTTAACCTTTTAGAGTACCATGGACAAATAATGTGAATATAAATACCTCTGTCATGGGTTATTATTCATCCCTTAATTAAATTTTTCCATTATCTTATCACTGCTGTGACTGTCATTGATAGATTGGATAGTGTTGTACACAATCAGCTTTTCCATTATCTTATCACTGTTGTGACTGTCATTAATAGATTGGATAGTGTTGTACACAGTCAACAATAACTTTTGACTCTGACCATATTGTACAAATCACTCCAGTGAGAACCTAGGCAATTAGGCTTTAAAAACCATATTATAAAATGAGCACGATCCAACTGTGCAATTGGAAGTTATGCCCCCGCATTAAGACTATTTTTTTACTATTTTTGACAAATCCGTGGTCATGGAAGTCTGAGTCATTGATGTTGCCATAGCTGATCCTGAATCCTTATTTCCATAAAAATTTGATGGATTACATTGAGGATCAACTTCTAATTTTATTGAACTATCAGAAATCTCTACTTCTTTTTGAGGAAGGATACTTGAACTCACTATTGAAGCATTCTGAAAATTATTTTTTTCACAGCTCTGTCTTCACATTATAAGCTTGAGCTCAAGCTAATCTTCACTTGCATGAAGAATTTCTCTACGGGAATGTTGTGGAGATGATTCCATAACTTAAAAGCATATTAATTTCCAATTGATCCTCTGTTTTTGAGAAAAATAAACCGATACCATGTATTTTATAAATTCTTCTTCACATACTGAAACTGCATAAGTGACAACAATATCATGAACACTGTGAGGTGAACCATCAGACTACTTGAAACCTCGAATCTAAAACCGAACTTGTATGAACCAGGATGTGCTTTCAAATAATTCAACTTGAATCATGAAACTATACTTCTCATGCCTTGAAATATTTGCCCTTTGGATTCCTTGTTAAAATTGCACCTGTGAATCCATCAAACTTCTGCAAACTCGTTGAGATTATTGAAATTGCTTGAAACCTCGAACCATATGAGCTGATTTGGGCCTCAGTGAACCACTTTGAAACCTTTGAACCTCTTTGAACTTAGTTAGAAGGGGTTCAATACTCATTCTTAATAGATAAAATGTTCATCTAAGAAAGGATTGAAATAGAGAAGACCCAAATTCTAAATTTTTAAATTTGGGTCTATATGGGGCTAACATTGGCTCTACAGGGGGACTGATTTTTCATGCAAAAATTAAAGAACTTCCAGTATCTCTGGTCAAGGAGTAGTGCCTAGTATCCATTGGGCAATAGAGTTGTGAAGAAAGGAGTAAAGGGAACTGCTTGCAGAGAGGGCGAAGGGGAGAAGGGAAAATGACAAACCAAAACTGAAAGCAAGAGAAAACCACACCACCAAACCACCTAAACTAGCAGCAAGCCAAAGCTTGGGATTATTCCAACTACCACAACACAACAAAAAGAACTTCACAATATATACATAAGTAGGAAAAAAACCTACCATAATAACCAGAAGCAAGAAGATCTTACACGAAGCCATTTACTGGTTGTGAGAAATAGGAGCCTTTCCGAAACAATGGATGGTGCCTCCATACTGCAACCCTGAACCACTGCTCTCTGGCGATTTCTTTAGTATTAAACATCAAACTAATAACATGCAGAAATTTGCTTACCCAGCACTCCTTCCCAAACAAAAAAATCTCATCATAGCATTCTTTATTTTCTAAAGATTTGTCTATAATATTTTCCAGGCCAGATTTACTTTCTAACCGAAAAAAACAATGCTGAGGGACATCTCCATGAACTGAAATGCAAGCTTCATGACCATTGTAAACAAAAACACTTTCCTTTGTATAATCATTTGCATCATGACTAATTTCAGAGAAGGCATAAAATTCCTCCAACATAGGATCAAATCTTTTTTTAAAGTTTCCTTCATCTGTAGCAAGAACCAAGTCATTATCGAACATGTAAAATATTCCATCCCTTCCTACTATTAAATCTAAAAATATTCTATCTGAAAAAAAGGTACAAGATGGATCGATACCTAGAGTTTTCATAGGAGCATTCCTTTCTCCAAAGGGTGGAAAGAACTAAGGCATCACTTCTTGTTCACTAGACAGATTATTTGTTGAAAATTTTAATGTTTCTTGGGGCTGAAATAGTGTGACAACTTCATCTTCTCCTTGCTCCACATTTGTTTTAGCATTCTCTATTCTCTGAGAAAAGGAATAATCCTTCTCACTTGAAGAGGACTGATATATTTGGAATAAAGGATTATCCCTAATAGTGACAATCTCACAAAATTCCATTGGTAGGTATAACATGTTAGGATCACTCCATGTAACTTTGTCTTCCATCTCCATAGATTTCTTTTATGTTTTCCTTGCTGCAGAGTCAATCTAAGAGCAGTCATCTCGTTGGAGAGATGGCATGAATCTGCCCCTAATTTCTTCTTCTTTACTAAGGAGAGTATTATTTAATATTTGCACTGAGTCATCCATGGGCTGAAAGATAATCTCAAAAAATATTTCTTTGGGCAGATTTCCAGCCTGAAATGAAACCTTGCTAATGTGTGGCTTCATCTCGTCACCATTATTAGTTTTATTTTTAGAATGACAAGATTCTTCTATGAGATGGTCATGGATTCCTAAACATGACAAATCATCTTTATCTATTCTTTCAACAGAAAGCAAAACTTCAACATCCAATTGCATATTATTCTGAGATTTTTTATGAACAAAATTCTCCATAGAAAGATGATTATCATTTTTTTCAAAACTCAGAATTTTCTATATTAGGAGAGAATAAAGATTCAGGAAAACCTTTGCCATTTTTACCCATGGGTTAATGGATGTTGTTTTGATCATTAAAGACTAAATATATGCAAGAAATGAAGTGAGAGGATATCACTAAGGGCTCTTCATCATCAACCATCAATTCTTCTTTCAGTCTTGCCACTCTTCTCTCATATTCCTCCAGATCTTTGAGTTTGTGGAACTGTACACAGAGGCTTCTCCACAATAACATAGAGGTATGATCATCTTCCAAGCTGGCATTATTCTTGACAGCCTGGGAGATGCTTTCTTTAAAACTATCCAAGAACTCATGGAACACTTTGTCATCTATCTGATAAATTTCCATGATGGAGGGATTCAATCTTTTCTTAATTACAACTTTTCTAATTGGCATGTTCATTATGTAGAGCCGCCAATCTTGCATATACAAGATATTTCAAAAATGTTTGAGGAAATAAATTTAACAATAGTCTTCGATTCCTCTCCCTAGTAGAGTCACCAAAAATCTATTGGTGAACAGATTTGTCTTTCCAGAAATTCAACCAAATGACCCTAGAATGCCCAAAACATATGACAAGATCTGCAACCAACAGTTTGGAAAGATATACAATAATTATCTTTCCTCTAAATTGTCTTGGGTATAGCTCCCCGTGTGAGATTTCCAATGAATTCACTAAACTACAAACATGAATGCTTTTAACCTGAAAGAAAGTAAGGCACAGAAACATCTATTCATAGACATGTAATAGATGCCAAATATTTCAATAACTGTAATCAATAAATGGTATAAAGACCATTTATCCATCTTTTACATTACAAGGAAAAAACAAAGGGAGAAAGACATATCAATATTTCCATGTACATGAATAACCAAGGCTCAAAGACCAAGTAATAAACACACACAATCAAATTAAACAGAGTTACATTTAGAGAAAACTGAATCAATTCACAGGTTAATCTCAATCAAAAGACAAGCATCCAAATTCAAAGCTCTAGTATACAAATATCTTCCTTCTCCAAACATAAAAAGATAACACAGATCTCATTGCCTCTGCACACACAAATTATAATTTGAAAATCAAATATTTCTCTTTCCCTTGCATTACAAATTGAAACAGAAATAAAATCCTCTTTCTTGCAAAACATCGTCTCCAGAAAAAGCAGCAAAACCCTTTCTTAATATTCTGGATGCATATTTATTCCCCTTTCTCTAAAAAGCTTCTTTTTAGTTTTATAATTGATTCTTGAAATTACTTTCCCGTAAATTTACTTCCACTTTTATATAATGTTGTTTATAAATGTTCTTTTTGTATCAAAACATCATCAACATAACTTTATGATAAAAGGGAATGTCAAATTTAATATTACTCCACGAGAAGCCTCAAGAGAATGCGTTCCTTTTTTTTTAATCACTTTATTTTCTCTATCCTTCTTCCATTAGGCTCATTTAATTGATTCCACTATTTTCATCTTTTGATTATTTACTTGTCTTCAAATATCTTGTTTCTAGTGATGATAGAGTGATTACCTTCAAGGTATTAGAATCAAATGACTCTTTATATTGTGGTTTTTAACCTTTTAGAGTATCATGGACAAATAATGTGAATATAAATACCCCTGTCATGGGTTATTATTCATCCCTTAATTAAATTTTTCCATTATTTTATCACTGTTGTGACTGTCATTGATAGATTGGATAGTGTTGTACATAGTCAGCAATAAATTTTGACTCCGACCATATTTTACAAATCCCTCTGGTGAGCACCTAGGAAATTAGGCTTTAAAAACCATATTAGTGTTAGGAATAAGGTGTCTCAACCTTGGATAATTCCTATTCTTATTATTTGTTTTGTAAAATGTATTTCTTGCAAATAATGCAATTAAGTGTGAGTGTACATGTCTAGTTGGCATGTTGATGTGTCACTCCACTTGATGTGTCGGCATCTTGAATTGTGTGTAAAGAGATCGTGGCTGAAATGGTTATGACAAATTCCTATGACACATAAGAGCTATTTCTAGAAGATTCAATAACGGGTGAAGACATGCAATGACATGTGGCAACTGATAAAGTTGAGTACTGTACACTCTTCCAAAAAAAAATTTGGGTTCCTATTTTCTTGGAGAATGGTAAAACCCTAATACGGCTATCTTTGGAAGTTTCCCTAAAAAGGAAAGCGCATGATATAAGAATTTTTTAGGGTTGCAGACTGAGATAGAAAAAGAGTGTATTGTTGGTATGATCTGGTGCTACTGGATTTGTATTTGAGTTTTGATTGTCTCCTGAAAGAACTTGCATTGCAAGTGTGTTGTAATCATTGTGTTGAAGATAATACATTGTGCAGGTTTTGTAGTGTTGGGGTTTTTTACCAAAAGGTTTTCCCCAGGGTAAATCATTGTGTCATTCTCTATTTTCTGTATGCATGGTATATGGCTGCAATATCATTGTTAAAGTAGTTAACAAATCTGAAATTGTAAGGATTTAAAAGTATTTGCACAATACTTCCCTTTAGAGATTAGTGTAGGAAGTTGTTTCCGCACCTAAGTTTCATTACAAGTGGTATCAGAGCCTGATCAACTTTTGATCCTAGTTGTTGGGTAGGGTTTTTTGAGATAATCTCAACTTGAGTGGGAGTTATTTGTGCAGAGCATTCTGAATCTTATTTGCAGATTGAGATGGCAAGTTCCTCATAAAGTAGAATGGAGGTGGAGAAATTTAATGGCACTAATTTTGATTTGTGGAAACTCAAGATGGAAGACATGCTTGAAGACCGTGATCTATGGGAGGCTACTTCACTTGATGTGAGACCTACAATGATATCTCAAGCAGATTGGGAGATCAAGGATCGGAAGGCTAAGGGTCTCATAAGACTCTGTCTAGCAGATGTCATTCTTCTGAATGTTCTTGATGAGACTACTGCAAATTCTTTGCGGCAATGGCTTGGGTCTATGTATCAGGCCAAATCTATGGTGAATAAGTTGTTCCTAAGAAATAAGTTGTATTCTTTAAGAATGGAGGAAGGTGGATCTGTAACTAATCATCTCAACACATTTAATTTATTGATTGCACAGTTGGCATCATCCGGTGCTAAGATCGAGGAGGAGGATCGATGTATGACCCTGCTTTGTTCCTTGCCAAATTCATGGGACCATCTTGTGATGGCTCTCTAAAGTACTATAGTCACATTCCGTATGGATGATGTGGTGTCTTTGCTACTATCTAAGGAGATGCGAAGAAAGACTTCGAATTTTTCTAAGGAAGCCCTTGCTATTCGTGGGAGATCCAATGACAAAGGAAAGCAGAATGACAATAAGTCAAAGAAGGGAAGATCCAAATCCTGTGGGAGTTCTAAGACTCCTGGAAAGTCAAAGGTGAAATGTTGGAACTGTGATAAATCTGGGCACTTCCAGAGGGACTGCAAAGAACTGAAGAAGAAGAAGAAAGGCTCAGATTCAGCTTCTGAAAAATCTCAAGAAGATGGAGATGCTTTTATTGCAGCTTTGGCAGCCCATGCATCTAATGATGTGTGGTTGGTAGACTTGGGTGCTTCTTTTCACATGACCTCTCATTGAGACTGGTTCTCAAAATATGAAGAGTTTGATGGTGGAAAGGTGTACTTGGCTGATGATTCTCACCTAAAGATAGTTGGATGCAGAAGGGTCACTATCAGATTTCTTGATGGACGAGTAATGGGAATCAACAAAGTTATGCACATTTCGGGTTTGGTACAAAACCTATTATCTGTAAGTATGTTGAATGATGTAGGTGTGCAAGTTGTCTTTTTGAAAGATGGATGCAAGATGATCAGAGGTTCTATGGGTCTCGCTAAAGGTACTAGGAGAGGTACTTTGTTTCAGCTTGATGCATGCATTTCTCAGTGCAATAGTTCTTCTATTTCAAAGAAGAGAGTGGCTATCACTTCATCCCCACCATCTAAACAAGTAGTAAAGAAGACTATGGCAATGGATTCTGATGGCAGTGCAGTAAGTGTACCTAAGGGTGCAAACACTTTGGAAGGCAAGCTTCCTACAGAAAAGACAATGTTGTGGCATATGAGATTTGGTCACATTGGTGAGAAGGGTCTTAGGACCTTG